>JAPYZJ010000330.1:0-49739 GCA_030522765.1 Ophioninae sp. B BG-2022a
ATCGGAAAAAAAGAGGCAAAGGGGTATGTATGGAAAAATTGGCAAAAATCGATGGTCCAACTTTGAAATTCTGCCAAAAATCGAAAAATCATCCGATTTGAATGATTAAAAAAGAATTTTGAAGAGAAAATCATAACGAAGAGATTGAGCACAGAGTGGAGTGCCGAATCCTAAAGGAAAAAAATTTATCGATGATTGAGTGAAAAAACTTTTTTTACCCTAAAATCCAAAAAAATGTTGGATTTTAATATTTTTAAAAATGGTCTACTTTGATGTAATTTGATCCCCTGAGTACGAATCTACCATTAATTTCCCCTAAAACCCAAAATTTTCATGAAATAATCGTAAAAAACTTCTAAAAAGACGATTTTCACTATTTTTTTCATGAAAGGTCATGAAAAAAATCCTTGTCCTTTTTTCTCCATACTTTTGAGAAAATTCACCCGAAAACACAGAAAAAGTGTTTTTCATGTACACAAAAAGCTCGAGGGTCCTAAATGACAAAAAAAAAAGGGACAACAACGAAAGTGGCAATTTCGATAGAAAGCAGCTCCAGGCCGTGACCCATGTAGCGAAAGACCAAATAGAAACGTTGGCTCAAGGGAGAGAAAAAAAAAGATACACCGTCAGCAAAAGTGGTCGGGAAAAGGACGAATAGAAAACGCCCGAGGATTTGAGTTTGTTGATTCAACGCAATTAATATTCATCGTCAGGTTCCCCAATGCTCGAGCAAAGAGATCCAAGAGTCGAGATCGCGAAACTCCGTGGAGAGCCGCGATGACGAAGAGAAAACTTGGGTATACGGGACGGCAAATATTTCACCTGACTTTGCAAAAGTCCTTCGAAAACTGGGGGAATGCGATAAAGGGCGATAAACTCGAGACCCCGAAGTCGACGCGTGACGATCGCGTGTGCGAGCCTACACTTCTGAATCCTACCCAACACGAAAATTCAAGAATTCTACCGATTTTCCAATTAAGAGGAAACGAAACCCAAAGCTAAACTAACCTTCGAGAAAGCCAAAGATTTTCTCTGCACTTTCAACAAAAATGTACTATTTGTACATACTCATGGATTTCTAGACATATGTCAAGGAACTAAGCCCTAAACATGTCAAAATATATTAGACTTCGTTTGAATATGCACTAAAGGGGAGTACGATTTACTTTTTTTCCATTTTCGATCCAAGCTATTTTATCAGAGTACAGCAAATTGTCTATCGATTTAATATCGATATATCCAATCGAACCCAAACAAATTTCGTGAAATTCTGAAGTGCTATGGCAATGGCAATTTCGGCCATTCCAAATCCATGGTTGACTTTGTAGTTTTGAATATTTAAAACGTGGGCTTTATTAGGCACTGGGCTTTACATGGGTCAGTTATTTTATCACCTCACCTATGACTAATTTTACTTGGCCTCTTGTCCATATATTATCGAAGCTGGAAAAATGTTAGTTTTCACTGACCGAGATTGTATCTCCGAGGCACCCTCGTGTCACGTTGCAAGATTAAAAGAAATTCTTTGGAGGTTCAGCCGGGCGGAATTCGCGGTCAATGCGGAAGAGCCCGTACGCGAGTACGCCAGAGTATTTGGTGCATGCGGAGGTGAAACGGTGGGAAGGATGTGAAAGGGAAGAGCCAAAACAATTACCGGCCCTGTTGGTCCGGTACCGGAAGCGTGGAAGAGTGATGGTCATAGGTATCACTCGTCGTCGCGCGCCCACGCTTCTCCTACCCCTTTCCTTCGTGGCGAAGGCCCTCTCCAAATTACCCTACCACGATGTTGCCCTTCCAATAAACTCGCTAATCCTCCCATCTGTTGATCAATCATCCCATCGTTGATTCGATCCTTTTTCTCCTTTGAAACGAACGATCATCGAAACACCGAAGTTCGTACACTTTTTCGGAAAAATCTCCAACCGTCGTACCGACCAATCGGGTTCTGCCTAATATTGGGATCATTAATTGATCGAAATACGTTTTTAGATGAATTCTATTGCCATTTTTGTTCACTAGCTGTTTCAAAGCTGCTAAAGTATTTTAATGAATGTTCCAATTCGTTTGATTTGGAATATTAAATAAATAAAATACTTTTGCAACCTTGAAATTACTTATACAGGATTGAAAATTTAATTTCAAAGCTGCACGAGAGTTTAGTTGATATTTTAGACAAGCATTATTTTTTAAATACTAAATAAAAAATGTTAAGTTGGCAAAATTGGTTTATTCGATATTCTAAATAAAATTATTTGGAATAATAAAATACGTTTGCAATCTCTACATTTTCATTTTTAATTGAAAAATGATTTTTTATTTAGAATATCAATAAAATACATCAGCAAATAAAAAATTTAATTTCCGAATTGCAAGAATTTTTTCTTTACCTTTCTTTACCTAAGTACTTTATATAACATTCCAAAGATGTTTTCCAGAAAAAATATCGTGAGTAAATTTTCCAGCTGTAAAAAAATGTATTTATGAAATGACTCGATGATTTCTAGTTGACGAGCGGTATTATTACATGCGGTACTTTTGTTCCGAAACTTGAAGCTTCGAAACTCGAAACTGATTGCAGGCGTGCGGGCCACCGAGTGATTTTCGTAGCGAGCAATGCGCGGCGTTTGACGGAGTTCCCTACAACGGACAACTGTTGAAGTGGTACCCTCACGAGGATCCGACGAGGCCATGCTCTTTGATCTGTCGGGGCGTACGAGCGAACGATTTTCATCGAGCGAGGCAACTGCATCAGGAGATCGATGAGAGCAAAAATGGCGCCAAAGTTACGAGCGAGCGAGACGAGACCGACGCCAATTTCGGAAAAGCGCTTCAAACGGATGATGACTCGGTCATCGTTCAATTGGCTGAAAAAGTTGAAGATGGCACCCGGTGCCATCAGGAAACTACAGACGTTTGCATTGCGGGAATTTGCACGGTGAGTTCACTCTCCGAAGTAAATAGAGCCAAGGGTGCTTCAATTTCAGCCTGGAATTGCACTTAAGGTCAATTACTGTCGCGACTCAAAATCGGGATTATAAAACAATTATTAGCTTCGGTGAATCGGTAAAGAGATTTTTAAAATCACTAGGATATTTATTTGCGAACGATTTAATAAAATTATGCGTCGAAATTTCATAGATAATCATTAGTAATAAAATAATTTATTTTATTTAATATTAATTAATAATATTTTATTGTCTATGCAAAATTATTAATATTAATCATTATTAATTCATATTAAATTATCAATATTTATAAATCGAGTAGTTCTCCAATACAGATGAAAAAATCTACTGTATATAAATTTGTAATAAATTTTCTACTATCAGGAAAAACGTTGAAACCTCTGTAGAAAATAGTAGAAGCTCGATGGATACAGTCGAAAAAAAGCGTAGCAAAATTCTTTAGGCATTCACTCCGAAAAAAACAAAGAATTTTTCAAAAAATAAAAAAAAACATCCTCAGTTATTGTCATCCAAACTGCAAGCATTAAAAGTTCAGAAAACTGGTATCTCACGTGAGATATCTCAGCATCGAATTCAAAAACCCTCATCCCCCCTCTGCTCCTATAATTGAATTTCCAACCGTAGGAATAACAATACTGACACTACAATTTTGTAACATTATCAAGACGAATATTCAACATCCCACGAATTTTGCGAATAAAAAAAAAAAGTAGGGACAATTAGCGTTGAACATTCATGACTGTTCAGCGAGTTGAAAACTGTTCGTGGATGGAAGAACGGAAGATAAGGTCCGGGGATGAGCGAGAAAAGCGTTTACTTCACCGCCACAATAACTTATCAGAGTGCAAAGAAGGAAAAGAGAACGGGGGAGGGGGCGGGGTTTGGGGCGCACCACGTAATTAAGCGCTAAAACCGAGGCTGGTAAACGCTAACTAGCTTTGCATTATTAAGGGGGGGGCGTTGGAAAACGCGGGTTCTCGCGAGTTCCGTAGTGCGAACTTCCGGTGGACGTTGCTCACCGTCCGGCAGTTCCGGCCGACCGCTATGCCCTTTTCTCTCATCCCCTCGCTCGTGTTTCGCCCTTGGCTTCCCTTTTCCCCCGTGGAACGTTCCGCAGCTTTGGAAACGAAATAAACGCTTGTCCGCTCCGGAAAAAACTATATATGTCCGTACTCTTAAATATTTCAAACTATTCCCTATAACCCCACACTCGTACACTCACCTTTAACAAATTTCTTAACACTTTTTCTAGCAAGCATTCGTAATAATTCCAAAATAACAACACATACGCATTCATTTTAACACGATTTAGAAAACATAATAATTTTAATCATGATTTAGAAAATACAAAAATTTCAATCATTATTTAAAAAATACAAGAATTTTAATCGGCTTTTGGAAAATACAATAGTAATTTGTTTGTACGATTCCTCAAACTTTCAAGAATTTCATCGATATTTCAACATCCATCCAACCTTCGAAACAACCCATCACCAAATAAGATAAAGCCAAGCATTCTTCATGAAATTTCCATAAATCGTTGTACGACAATTTATTACAAATCTCTACGTTTTTTATAATAATTATTACTTTTTTAATTATAATCATTCTTCTATTATTTCTTTTCTCTGTATAATTCCATTTGTTTTAAAATCCTCGCATCATACGCGCATTGCCACACTTAAAAGCCTGATTTTTAAGCACATCCTGTCAGATACTCGTATTTCTCGTGCTTTCGTTACGACTTTATTTGACCAGGCGACTACGCTCGTGCACATATAATATTTATGCAATATGCTCGGACAAATATGCATCTCCGTGTACTGGTTCGTGCTTGATTCTTCTGCATTTCTCTTTTCGCGAATTTTCCTTCTTTCACCGTCTGAGCATTCGCGCACCGTTTCTACTGCGGAACTCGGGATAAGCCGTCGTCTCACATCGTTCATCTACTTCGCTCTTTGCTCTTTGCATACAAATATAGGGGGGTCGAAAATGTGTTTGCGAGTGTATATACACATATGTGTACGTGTAATGGATAGAAAAGGATTCTCAGGAGTGAACTCGTGCAAGGTTCTGTCTCTACGCTATTATTTCACTCGCTTTGTCCGTTTGATTTTAATGGAATGGGAAATCGACCCGCGAGGTTTCGTGACGTACATAGTCGAAGGTAAATTAGATTGAGAATTGTTAAGCGGAGGATAAAGGTGGCAGAAATTAGACACGTACGTGTGGGTGTCTTGCCATCGATAAAAAAAGAAATCGTTATTCGATTTCAGAGAAGACAGAAAATCTAGAGTTGATTGAATTATCTCAGGCTAAAAATCGTGATTTTTCGGTCACACGGGGTATACCGGACCCCACGCCGAAAACTCGTTGCCATTTCTGTTCTACTTGATTTATTGACACGAATCTTCCACGAGTATTTTATTTCATATTATTCATCTGTTTTCTTCCACGTTTGAATTTTGTTCGAGGGAGCCAGAAGGTGGGCTGCGACATGAGGGTGGGCAGCAATAAGAACAAGGATTCATGTGGCGTTTGCGGGGGCAATGGCTCGACCTGCCAGACTCGATACTCTTGGAGCCTCGAATCGATATCCGCCTGTTCCAAATCCTGCGGCAATGGTGAGATTCTATATTCGTTTGCGTATCTCTCGTCTTATGCCGATAAAGCTTTTATCAATTTAGCACTGGCGCATGTCCGGAACGGATTCAGCAGCGGTGATTCACTCTGTTTGACAAAAGCGTGCACGGCTACATTTTTTAACGAAAAGAGCTGGAGGGTAAATTGAATGACCAGGCGATAGCAAAATCGTTCTTTTAAGATGCTTCGTATACAAAGCGTCAGCCGATTGAACGTTGATGCGTACACGCTCTTGTCAAAGAGACGGTAAAACCTTTATGCACCAAACGATGAAAAGAATAGTGCCTCGTCGATTTACCTACTTATATACGAATACATATATGAAACTGATGAAAAATAAAAATCCCAAAGTGACGCTCATTAAAATTGATAATAAAATTCGCGTCTGACTGCTCTGTCATTTTCAATGATCTTTCGCTTGATTCCATTAAAGGATTTAAAATGGCAATGCCGGTGTGTAAGTCACCGGAGGAGGGCGTTGTGGACGATTCACACTGTGACCCAGACGCGAGACCAGACAGGACGTTACTACCGTGCAACGTTCATCCTTGCTCAACGAAGTGAGTACGAGCTTGCAACTATATATAATTCACACATTTATCAATAATAATAAAAGTTCTTCCATGATGTGTATCGTCAATGGAAAACAGATAAAACTACTTATACGCTTAGAACGAATATAAAAATAGACGTATTGAGAATGATAGAATTTTTTAAACTATAATGATTTTTTTCCACATAGATTTCTATCGATTTTTCATTAACAATTTTTCTTTGGGGAAAGGAGAAGGATATTGATTTCGAGAACTGTTAATGAAAAGTCGACATTTATGAAGTCAGTTTTGTTTTTGCAGAATGAGGATTGAAAAATCATTACAAAATATAACTTTTCATTACAAAACATCAAAATTTAAAGAAGTTAGAAACTACTCTAATAACATTATTAACATTATTGTTAATAATCAATTAATAAAATTGTGATAAGAAGATAAGCGTTCTGAAGCTTGTCAAGTGTTATCAATAACCAACCCTATTTAAATAACTTATTCATTGTTTCAAGATTTCTTTTTCCCATACAACGAGCGACCAAAAATATGTGTCCCGGTTATTTGGGTTGGCACGAAAGACAATTATGTCCATGTATGCTCGTGGTTGAGGTGGCACTTCAACATGCCGTAACCAAAAGTGTTTTCGAGTGCGGAAAAAAAATGCACGTGTGCAGGAAACGTCAATAGCGAAAGGGTGGTGAAGAAACAGCAAAAGGAAGAAAAGGGCGAAACGGAGGAAAACAAAAAATAAAAGTAAAAAAATACGTAGACGAGGAAAAGCTGTGGACGTTCCAGGGGAAAGGGGAAAAGAGAAAAAGATGGAAGGGTACGATGAGTTTGTGGTGTGTGGGTGTACGAAAGCAACGTACACGAAAGAAAGATCGTCCGGGGGTTTTTGGTCGCTCAGCAATCCACGGTGTGAGCATACGTGTTGAGATTTAACTCATTCACACACGCGCCCACACACACTCTCCCTTCTATCCGATGCAACGAGGCTTTCAACCACCTTGAACGCCCATTAGCCGAGATAAAGGCCGCCAGCTACTTCTCTCCTTCCATTCCTATCTCGATTATTCCTTTTTGTCATTTTTTTTGCGATCCATAAAATTTAAAAAAAATGAAGAAGACAACCCTATAGAATCGTATTCAAAGCGAACACTTTTCGTATCTCGGAAAAAAAACGTTTCATTTATTTTATTTATCCTTCATGCACTCTTCTTAATCATTGTTAATAATTAATTTGTAATAATATAAATGTATTTATTAATTTATTCAATTAATTAATAGCTTGATAGTGAATTATTATTAATAAACAATGGATACCGATTCATAATCTTTTTTAAATATATACGATAACAAATTTCGAATCCACTTATCGTTATTTTCGAGTACACTCGACGGATGTTTCTCTTCCCTGGAAAATTAAAATTTACACAACGCGACCAATCGTGACAGTCAAAGTGTAATTCCGTGAAACCAACCCTCCAAAGTGTTTCTACAACTGGAAAATTAAATTTTCCATCATCGAACGAAATTGTTTTTGGAGAGTGCCATAGAGCGCCGGTAGGATTGAAATGATGCTTCAAACGTAATTACTATAATCACAATCCCGTACTTTGAATCAGCATTGATGCAGTGTGAATCGGTTTTCGGGGGTTCCAATTGCCTCCCCCCAAACTCCAGGCCTGTCGTGTCAACGTGCAAGTACGAATGTCCATCCTGCGTGTGAATACACTTGGCCCGGTGTTTGCCTACGTCACAGCTGATAATAAATCACGAGGTCTCTCAAGCGTCACCCCTCGGTGTCGTTGAATCCCGCTAATTGTTTCGCCCCACGGATTTAGTTTAATTTTGTTGCGAGCCTCGAACTCGGGGGACCCGAAAACAAGGGTGTGAATGCTAGAAAGAGGGATCACGAATCGCCGAACGGACCAGCTAGTGAATTTCAGTTTTTAGGCTACTTCGAGGACTGGATAATCAGCATTAATCCAAACAATGTTGAAAGTCATTGGAAATTTTTGAAATATCGTTTGAACTTTCGGTCAAATATTTATTAACAAATTTGCATACAAAACTAATCTTGAAAAGAAAAGAAGGATCACGTATACCTAAAAAATCGAAAAAAAAAATGAGCGTAATCAGAATATTTTTCTGGTAAACTGGTATTTTTCTGGTCTTCATTTTTTTTACCTGGAAAATGAAGATATTGATAACCTCTGTGCAAAAAAAACAACAGTAAATTTGGAAAAATTACACAATTATATATATATACAAGGATATAAAGGACTTGTCTCACTGTGAATCCCAGCGAAGGTCCTTTTTATGACTTTTTATATTCCCAGGTGGCTTACCGGTGAATGGAGTAGGTGCAGCTCTAGCTGCGGTGGTGGATCCAGAACACGACCGATATTTTGTACCGAAGAAAACGGAAACGAGACTACCAAGGTATATAAGAAGAGGGATATAAGAAATAACGTAGATACCTGTAAATCGTAATGAAAAATGCAGCCAGACTGTACACGCTCACTTTTGTACATAACCGGATGGAAAAATGCGAGACTATCGACTGGGGAGTTATAGTTTCTCTCTCTCTCTTTTGTCTGTCCGTTTTTGTCGGATCTCGCAAACTTTCTCTTTGCGCGAACTTGTCGCAAAAACACCTGAGTTTGTTGTGTTTTTCGCTGTTTTCTTTCTCGGCCGCGCGAAAAACCACGAGTTCCGAAACTTCCAGTTTCCAGTTGTAAAAGTTATTAATAATGAAGAATGTGTTTTTTTTTGTTGTAGCCAGGAAGTGAGTTGTGGCGTACATCGAAAAATTAGGATTATTTATAAAAATTAATATCTTTTGGTAGTAGCGTATACAGGGTGTCCCGCGTAAGAACGTAGGACTTCTAAAAAGACGATTTTCACGATTTTTTTCATGAAAGTTTTGGGTTCTAGTGGAAATTAATGGCAGATTCGTGCTCGGAGGATCAAATTACATCAAAATAGACCATTAAGAGAAATATTAAAAATCCAAAATTTTTTGGATTTTGGGGCAAAAAAGTTTTTTCACTCAATCATCGATATCTTTTTTTTTCTTTAGATTTGATAGTCCAACCTGAGCTCAATCTCTTCGTTATGATTTTCGCTTCAAAATGCTTTTTTAGTCATTAAAATCCGACAATTTTTCGATTTTTGGCAGAATTTCAAAGTTTGACCATCGATTTTTGCCAGTTTTTCCATACATACCCCTTTGCCTCTTTTTTTCCGATTTTTCAAGTGAACTTTCCGGGGAAACTATAAAAGATATCGATATGATTCCAACGCTATTATTTAAGTCAGGCAAAAAGCTTTTCCGAACACACCAAATAAATCTCCATTGCATAGAAAAAGCCTACTCTAGGACCTTTTGAAATATCGTGTTTTCTGAGATTCTGGAAAAGTGGCCAGGGAAGACGAAAAAATTTTTTTCCCGTTTTTAAACTCTTAAAAGGGTCTATTTAATCGGAAATTTTCCGCTGATTACGAATATGCTCAAGTTTTTGCGGAAAGTGCAAAATTAGACTGGGAACATTCGAAAAACCTTTCTAGAATATTTTTTTCGACATTTTTCCCTAGAAATGGAGAGTTCTATGCGTACCAAATTGTGGATTCATCTTCAAGGTATAACAATACATCGTCATGGACCTGCGATATGACACTAAACGTCTAAATATAATAATTATTTCGAGGCTATGCCCGCTAAAAGGGCGCTAAAAGGGCGCAAATTATCCCACTTTGCAAATTATGTCATAGGTACATGCAATTTCTCGTTCGACTACAAATTTCGCGACATCCCGTATAAATTCATTGTAAATTTGTTTTGAATTGTAAAATCGATTTTTCCATTTGAAACAGCTGCCGGACCACAGGTGCAACGCGATTCACAAGCCCCGCTATCAGGAAACGTGCAACACGGTCTCGTGTCCCATGTGGGAGAGCGGCCAGTGGAGCCAGGTAAGATTTAACGAGCGCATCGCACGCGACGCTCCCGTCTTCATTTAAAAAAAACTACTTACTTCTCATAAAGTGCTCGTTGCTCCAAAAGTACGCCGATCAAAATTGAATTACGATGTAAATTTTATACGTGACATCATCAATGTCTATAATAAGAAAAATCATAAAATAGTAAATCGTAAAATAAAAAATCGCAAGATGAAAAATGGCTAGAACAAAAACCCTAAGAAGAAAACCCGAAAGAAGCAAAATGATAAAAACAGAAATCGAAAGAATAGAAATGGAAAGGGAAAAAAAACCTAAACATCGTGGATCCAATTTTCTGTTTCGTCGAAAGAAAAAAAAATGTCAGTGATTCAATTCAGAAGTAAAAAAAATATTTCCGGGAAACATTTTGCGGATCCTCTTTGGCCTCGATGCTGCTCGGACGGTACTGTGTAGGTACGTGTGTAATAAAAATGAGTTGCGTAAAATTGCTATGAGCACTTTAAGGGAGCGTCGGATAGGAAAAACGAGCGCAGATAAAAGCCTCCCCACTTCCCATCAACCCCCGGCATTCCTCGTCTTCCTTCGGTCCCTCTAAAAATGTTGTCCTTTTCCGTGGACTTTTGCCGGAATATCCGAGTGTTTGAACCTTCCGAACGATGTGTACGTCTACGAGAGTGGAAAGCGCGGAGGGGTGGAATTATTCGAGCGCGATTTATATTTCGACGAGAGAAAAGGCGACGCCCGGTTTCCGGTGTGTGTGTGTGTGTGTGTAACACGGAGAGACCGCGAGAGACTCTCGAAACGCTGTACGCTTCGTTGATCTCTAAAAGAGAAGCGTACGAGCGTCTGGGCTGCACACGCCAGTGTTCGGCACTAAGAGAGAGACAGAGAGAGAAAAGCTCTCGCAGTGGCGATCGCGTACAGTAAGTATGGCGCCAGACGTCAGAGATGAGACGATAGCGACCTGTGGTACAGTTATTGGCACAGCCTGGTGTTTTTTTAACCCGTAATCGTCACCCGGGGTCCAGTGTACCCCAGGCAAATTTTGTAGGGATTTATCATTGAGAATCGACCTTTTTTTTCGCAGATAGCAAATAGTGCTCTTCGTGAAAATTATTTTTTTTTCTGGAAAATATACTATTTCAAGAGTAACAGCGTAGGTTTTTTTGCTAATCGCAAAAATCAAAATGTATATGAATTTTTCAATGAAAATTGGGGTTTTTTGTTATTTTTTTTTATTGTTTTTTCGCCATATAAAAATTTTGGAACGAAAGAAAAAACGATTGTATTTACTTGATAAGTATAGGAAATAGAATACTCGTGTAAGATTTGCGTCAATAAATCAAGTAGAATGGAAATGGCAACAAGTTTTCGGCGTGGGGTCCACTGTACCCCGTGTGACCGTTACGTGGAGTATAGGAGGTGTGACCATTACGGGTTAATTTCTCGTTCCTCTTGAATAAAGCCGATGAAGAAGGGGAGCATTCTTCGTGATTTCCGTTGCCAATAACCGTACCAGGCGGGTAGTAAACCATCGACGGGAGGAACGAGAATAAGATGAGGAAAGAGAGATAAGAGGGAAGTTGGAAGAAGGACAGCTTCGACTGCAAAGTTGTGGCGAAGGAAAAGAGCCAACGGTACTGCATCAGCCACCGACATCAAACAGGACAATTTTCTCGTCAAATAACTCCTCCTCCTCCTCCTCTTAACCCTTTCTCAGTATAAATTCAACCCCTCACCCCAGCCAGCCTGCATCCCTCGACACGTTCTTGGCGCATTTTCTGTGTGTCCCTTCAAACCCCCTCCGCCATCCTCGTCGACGACCCAGTCCACTAGGTACTTCAACATCGCCCTGAAGAATCCCGTGTAGTGAGCGAATGCGGAGGAGGTCGCACGATACGAAGAGGAAAAAAGCGTATGCTCCGCGGAATCTTTCACTTCTGGAAGGAGGAAAAACCCTTACTTCGTGAATTTTCCCATTTTCCACTTTATATCGGCT
This sequence comes from Ophioninae sp. B BG-2022a, assembly GCA_030522765.1. Taxonomy (NCBI): domain Eukaryota; kingdom Metazoa; phylum Arthropoda; class Insecta; order Hymenoptera; family Ichneumonidae; species Ophioninae sp. B BG-2022a. Next base: position 12,123 of record JAPYZJ010000330.1, read on the forward strand.
AACGGAGAAATTTTATCTAACCCCATTTTGCGGAGGGCGAGGAAGGGAGAGAAAAAGTATAATCATTCGTGTTTTGGAATTCCTTGAAAACACCATAACATTAGATTGAATAGACATTTAATTTAGTTTGAATTAATAACGTTTAATTAAATAAAAATTTAATTTAGTTTAAATTAATAAAATTCAATTTTGGTTTTTTATTAAATTTTATTAAATTTTATTAAATCTTTTTGTTAATACAATCGGCAATAATGGAGCGTTTTATTTTCGTACATCATTCGAAGGGAAAGTTTGCGTTTGATCGATTCGTCCATGCTCTTCGAAGCAAACAATCTGTGAAAGCCTCTCGAATCTCGTCACTGTTTCCATGTGACCGAGAAGAAAGCTCCAGAGGGCGGAAGACATCGAATACTTTGAAAGATCGTAAAAATGCGTGGAGATACGATAGGATCTCGCCAGCTTTCGGCTTTTTCCACTTTCCCACGAAGCTCAAGTGTATGGTAGCGACGTCCATATATTCATGCAACTCCCGTGTTCAACGTAGCGCACAGCTTTCCGCGCCTTCTTTTCTCCACGAGCTCGCGCCTCCGTGCTCGACCATAACCAACTTTGACGCTCTGAAAACTCCCAACACACTTTATTGTTACCGTACACGAGACGGTACATGCACATAACAATTTATGCAAACATTTATCTACTTATATATAGTACATAAACATTTATATATATACGTTTGAAGCAGCGAAGATGAGTTGAGTTTACATCCACTCAAAATGAGATCCAACTCCTCGTTCTGTTTTCCTCCTCCCCCACCCTCCTTCCTATTTATCTTTCTGTGGAGCACAAACTTCTTACTACGTTTTTCTTTCATTTTTTCTTCTCCCCGGCTGGTGCAACTTGAATCGCAGCAAATCGACAAAAAATCGAAAGAAATCGACGAGCAAATAAAAAAAAAACCCCATCGAAATGTATTATTCATGAGACCATTATGTGAAAATCGTATCTCTCGCTCCGGGAAACATATCTGCAAGCACATCGGATAACTGACTTTTTAAATGCTCGAGCAGAAGGAAATTCGAATAAAACGAGGGATTTCAAGTGGCACAAATTCATTGAAACGAATGCTCGAATATGATAATGAAAAATGGAAGTCGAGTTAAAGAAGAAACAGAAAAAAGAGAAAATTATATTAGGGAAAAAGAAAGTCAAATAAAACACGAAATTCAAGGGAAAGTGAATTGAAAAATGAAAAGAAAAAAGATGAATGAAAACGAAAAAGGAAGGTCAAATTAAAGAAGAAAGGAAGGGAAAGTAAAACGTCAAAGAGAAAAAAAAGGTAAATGAAAAAAAAAGACGAGAAAAAGAAAAATACAGTTAAATAAAAGAAGAAAGATAAAAGGAAATAGAAATGAAAAAAGACAAAGAAAGAATACATCTCCAAAAAAGTAACAATATGAGCACGTTCTGGAAAAAAAAATGTATAAAGAAGCAGATGGAAGGGATATATAAAATGTATATGTACGAGGAGCTGGAACATCGGATCGGGATCATCAATATCTCTCATCCGTTGTATACTACAAACATCTTTGTTGAGATACCCCCTTAACGTTCGTTTTTATGATTTACGACGTGTTCTCTGGCTCGATGCGCTTCTGCCAGGAATTTTTCACTATTAGTTCGGAGAGGTTTTTTGTGAAGAAAACGGAGCATCTCGGGTCTTTCACTCGATCGTTTGCTATGAGCAATTACAACAAGATCAGCACAATGAAACAACGTGCAGAATATTTTGGACATTTTCACGTATTCAAGTGACAAAAAAAATTGAATAATTGGAAAGAATGAATTTTTGTTGTACGACGTGAATATTATTTTTTTAAATGTACGAAAACGCGAATCCTTTTACGAAATGCAAAGGTCAATTTTTCAAGTGAAGGTCAAATAATCGAATCATTAGGATTTCGAAGCGAAAATTATTCCGCAAGATGGCGGCGAGAAGTCGGTCTGGAAGGTTTTCTTTTTCTTTGTCGCTCAGCCGTAATGATTGCGACGATAGCCCGTTCGAAAAATGAATTCTGCGAGAGCAGAGGAAGACGAGAATTGATGGATTTCCGTCCCTATTGTGGAGGCTGAAGAAACAGCGCTGATCCCGAGCCAAGTGGGAATACATCGGCGTTGAAAGCACTTTCGTCTGACCCCGCGTCTTTTTTCGTCTTTTTCACTTCCTTAAATTACCGCGTCTCCCTTCATCGACGTTCTCCACCTCTCTGCGGCTGTTTTCGAAGAGCATCGGCTTTTCTAGGAAATTCTCTTTATTTGTTATTATTATTGGAGATATTTATTTTATTTCTTTATTCATTATTATTATTATTATTCATATTGGCCTGTATTTTGTTGTTATGTTTGCTATTGTTGCTACTACCGTTATTATTATTAAAACTGGAGCACAATTTACGTTTCTCTTTTTTAGTGTTCCGTCAGCTGTGGCAACGGACTGAGAACAAGATCGATCGAGTGTCGCGACGCGGAGGGTCGAGCGTCCTCGAATTGCGAAACGTCGGAACGACCACGCGACGAACAGGAATGCAAAACTAACGTGGCCTGCGTCAATTGTGAGTTTATCACGAGGACGTATGTTTGCTCTGAAATTCCTTTTTTTTTTTTGTTCTCTTGCACTTGGAAAATAAGCGTCCCAAAGTTAAATTGTCAATTTGAAAATGGCTAATTCAAAATGGTTATTCCGAATCGGATCGAAATGAAACATGAAACGTGTCAAACAAAGGTATTTAATTCCGGTCGTAGGAAATTGGAAATTGGATTGTCGATTGTTCAGCTAATTTTTGAAGTTTCGTTCGATTTTTGGCGGGTATCACTTTTGCCAATATCGGCCAGTTAAATTGCTGATGCAAATCGGACATGTAGAATTAGCGTTTCCGTCGGGACTGAAATACGAAATTTCGATATTCCACTACTCCGACGCAAATACATTCCACCCACTTTTGGACTGCAATCTAGGTACTTTTCTTTTTCTTTTTCTTCTCATTCCGACGGAGATATTTTATTCATACCGAATTCTTGATCGCACTCGAAATAAATATCATCACCGGGTTTCGCACAGATTCGGGCGAGATTACACAGACTTATCCGGCAGCACCGGTTCCGGAGAAATTGATCGATCAGAAAGTGCCCTCGGAATCCACGTGAGTACAGAGCTTCTTAATGTCCTTCCGAAAGAGCGCAACGGTTTTTCTCGAATTTTGAAAAAAACGTTCTGGATAAAAACGGTCATTGAGGGTACGAGGTAGTCGTGTTGGAAATCTACCAGTCATTTTTCCAGACACTGCTCGTCAGGTCTTCAAGTTCAATTGATTGTAAACTGCCGCGAGTTTATTTTTGTAAATCCAGTTCTTGAAGTTCCCGGAGTCCTGATAAACCTCGATTTCGGAGTATTTCGTGGAATTGAAAATTTTGCAGGTTCATAGCCGATGAGTGGTCGTCGTGTAGCGTGACCTGCGGCGAGGGCATTCGCCATCGCGAGGTGCACTGCAAAATCTTCCTCGAGTTCAGTCGCACGATTGCGACATTACCGGACAAACAGTGCGCCGGACCTAAGCCGCCGGAAACGGAAAAATGTGGCGGTGATCCTTGCGTCCCTTTGGACAACAGTCTCTCGTACAGAATCGACACGGTCGGGGACAGCGGTTACGAGGAGTCCAACCTGATGGATTCTTACAGGTCATCATCGGGCAGCGGACCGAGCGGCTACGAGGGCACCGTCAAAGTGGCACCCGGAAGTTCCGTGCAAACGACCTACTCGTGGAAAGAGGCTGGCTATACACCTTGCACTGCTACGTGTCTGGGAGGTTCGTACATTCCATGAAAAACAGCTCGACATTGCACAGCTTTCAACGTGGAGGATCCAACCAACTTGATTACATCATTGCTGACCGATTTGTCCGAATCTGTGTACCTGACTCGAAAAATTGGCCATAATTGGCTTATATCCAATGAGACTTGTCGAAAATTCGTTCAAATCCAATTTGGGTTATCGGATATTGGATTGAATCTGATTTGCATCAGCGGAAATTAAATTAAATCCAATTCTGATTGATGAAAGTTGGATCAAATCCAATTCTGATGGGTGGAAATTGGATTGAATTGGATGAAATCGCGATTGTTGATTTCAGGTGTTCAGGACCTGATAATAAATTGCGTGAGGGACGACGACGGCAAGGTAGTGATGCCACTTCTGTGCACGAAGGAAACAAAGCCAGAATCGAGGATAAGGACCTGTAATGATCATCCGTGTCCTCCTCGGTGAGTTTCCATGTATGGTACTCGGCAAACCGAGGGATATTCGTAAAGCCATGTTTAATCCTTCGCGGCCGAGCGTTCTAGCTACAACACGGTGGTCACAAGAGGGTCGTAATGATTCCGGGCGTGTTTGAACGATTGCCGCGTTAACCGTATCGTTCCAAACGACTAATAAAAATTCAGGCTATTAGTTTGAACACTCTAGAATATGTTATTCTCGATATTACGTGTAAATCGAATTTCCAAATGGTGACGAAATGTCATCATTAAAAAAATTATATCCCTATCAATTCTCAATTTTTTCTAATAAAATACTTACGTGATTCTCTTGAGATATGATTCGTGGATTTCAGTAGTGTTCGTGAAAAAATTAACTAATCTGGGACTGACGTATCAGTCCCAAAAAAACGACTTTAAAAATTGATAAGAAACGAGGCTTTGACAAATTATAAGGAATTACTTAAAAACATAAAGACGAGTTGCAAAATTACTTAAAAACAAAAAACCACAAAAACGAATTATACGATTACATAAAAACACAAAAATGAGTTGGACAATTACTTGAAAAAACGAGTCTTTAAAAAATGAAACCCAAACAAATGACTTAAAAACATTTATTAAGCGTGGATTTTTGAGGCTCTTTCGAGCCCTAGAAATACTGATACGGGTGGAGATATTTGCATAAAAGTTGACGCGTTCGCGACGGTCGTTGGGCGTTCCAGATGGAACTTCAGTGACTTCTCGGCGTGCAGGAGTCCCTGCGGTATCGGTATACAAACCCGGGACGTCACTTGCATACACGAGGTAGCTAGAGGACCGGGAAACACGGTGATCGTGCCGAACCACATGTGCAAACCTCCACCACCGGTGGACAGGCAGCATTGCAACGTTTGGGACTGTCCTCCCAAGTGGCAGTCCACCGAATGGAGCAGGGTAATAGGTTCAACAATCTATCCCTCCCCTGGTACCAAACAGTGCGAGCCAACCCGTATAAACCCATAATTCGACAGCCTGCTTAACTTTTCATTCGACGATTCCACCGGTGCCTTGATTAATCGATTAATTGACGTTTATCTTTGATCCTGGTACAATTACGCGTGACTGGAATATTTTTGTTTGCGATATTGTTACGAGAAACGGGAATTATTCATTTTGTTCTCGAAGGAATTATTCATCGGAGTCTCGTTTCGAAACGGCTATTTCAAGCGAAATCAATAATTGTGGGGAAAAGAAAATCGATAATTCAGATGCGCATGGTAATTTTATTTCCGTGGGAATTATTATTCCCGTTGCCGATTCGACGTAGTAGCTTCTCAACGAAAAGTTAACGCGGTGAAATGTTATTCTTTGAAAATAATAATAATAATTCTTGAAAAATAAATTTCAATAATTTTTCAAAAGTAAAGATAATTGTTACTGCAAAACTTTAATTAATAATCCTTGCAGGAATACAATTAATGGCTCTCACGACGATAAAGTCGATTCCCTTTTGAATAATTAACAAAAACAAAATTCATAATTCTTTTTTGAATACAAAACAATAATGCTTCCGAAAGCAAAATAAAAAATTACGAAAATTCTCACTACTGCACCGTGAAATAAATTACTTTCCTCGATCGACTAATCGCGATGGAACGTTTAAGTAAATGTACATTATTTACGTTCAAATTATTCACGTTGAAAAAATGAAACGTTTGAAAAACACGTTTTTAATTTACCGTTTGAAAAAAACAATTAATCAAAAAGTGAATATCTGCTGTAAAAAACAACCAATGACAAAAATTTAAGAAAATGTACATTTACTGGTTTTGAAAAGCATTAAATATAGAGTTTTTTTTACCTAAACTTGTTTTTTAGATTAGCAAGGCTTCGATTCATAGTTTTCTCGAAACACAACGGACGTTGTGTTCGGGTTAGAAAAAAAAAATGTTGTATGAAAAGCACACCTGTATTTTCGATTGGTAAAGACCCAATAAATATACGAATTTATGGGACGATTTTTAGCCTCAATCTCGATCATGATTTCGTACAATAATTTTCGTACTCAGTGCTCGAAGAGTTGCGGGGGTGGGACGAAAAGGCGGAAAATCGCTTGCGAGCAGGTGATGGCACAGGGTCACAAGCAGATCAGATCGGATCGCGATTGTCCAGGGGCCAAACCGCCCATGGAAAAGCCATGTAACACGAGATCTTGCCAGGACATCAGCACGGCCGTACAACCAACGATTTTGACCGTGAATGCGAGCTTCGTTCAACGGGACATCGACCAAAAAGTCGATCTCAAAATCGGCGGAACTGCGAGCGTTTTTCCCGGTACTGGGGTCGTCAAAATTCGTTGTCCGGTCAAAAAATTTAAAAGGTAAAAAATGTTGCCGATCTTTTGATTTGTTTCAATAAAAAAAAAAGAAAAATGGAAAAAATACTACTTCGGACATAAATCGCGATGAAACGAAAATCACTTCGATTTTTAGGAATCAAATTGAGTGGACGAAGAACGGGGTTGAATTACAGAAATCGAGAAAATACAAAATCAGTCGAAAGGGAGCTCTGAGAATAATGGACATCGCTTATTCGGACGATGGGATTTACGCTTGTATAGGTAAGTGTAACAAAATTTATTTCCCCTTTACCATCCGTTGATAATTCCCAAAAATCGATTTTGCAAATATAAATAATAAAAACGAAAATTATTGCGGATATTAATAATCTTTATAGTGCCAAATAATGATAAAATATTTTGGCTGTAATTCATTCGGAATAGTGACAAACTTTTCGTTGCGAAAAAAGAGAAACCGAAGCGATAAAAAGTGATGAAAAAAAATCTGTGCGAGAAAAGTTCGAAATTCAAAGTGGCAGGGAGAACGAAAAACTCTTTTGTTTTGATTGTCAGCCGGGCAATCCAACGCTGAAACTCGGTTGATCGTGAACAATCGAGGGAGGGAGCAGATGAGCAGCGAAGAGATATTGCGCTCTGGAAATGCCGTCCATCATCGTCAGAACGTTAACCCCCATTCCTCGCCTGCTAATTCCGGTGAAAACCTCCAGATCGATCGAACCGGTGAGAATTTTTCATTAAAACCCGCTTATTCCTCTGTAGATTGGATTTTCCGGCTCCAATAAAAGAAGACAAAAAACTGTTCTTCTTCATCCCTCAATTTGTAGGAACAAAATCATTTTCGGTTCTTTTAAAAATTCTTTAATCTTTAATTAAATTTAATTTATTCGATTTAATTTAATAATATTTATTTCAGCGATTATTTTTGTGATTGACATTTATTTTAAAAGAATCTTATTATTAAATACTTAATTTGAATTAATAAAAATTTCGTTAATATCTAGTTTTTTTAAATGTCCTAATGTCCTTTTATTTTTTGTTTGCCGAAGCCCCGGGTTATCAGGGAAGCTTCACGTTCGGCAGTGACGACATAAGCCACGAGACAAGACCGGAAGTGCCAGGAAAACCGACGAAAAAACCCCGCACTCGTAAAAAACCAAAACCCAGCGTCGCGCCGTCCGATTCTTCAATGGTACCCGGAGAGTACACCGTCACGTCCCTCAATCAGGTAATTAATTATCTTTTTTCCACCATTTTTAATTTTTTTTCTCTTTTTTTATCTATATAACGCGAGTGAAAATAACCGGGATGAATATTCCACTCGCTTCGATCGGCGGGTTCAACGTCCGATATAATCAATTATTCGGACCTTCAGAAGTAGCGGATAACAGAAATCGACGTTAATACTTTAATGTCGATAAAGCGGCAATTTAATAGACAACCTTAACGTCATGACGATTTGTTTTTTTTAATTTATTGAATCGTTAATTATCGGCTATCCGAAGTCTCGCGACACTTTTATTCGCTGCTCAATCATGCAAAACGGGAAAAAGCAACCGAACCGTTAAAATTATTAACAAAGGATGAAGAAAAAAAATTCTCGGTCTCGCGTCATTTTTAAATCGTAATATTTTCAAGGTCGGGCCACCTTGAAAATCTATTTTTTTTAATATTCGTATAATTACGTAATTCGAAAATATGAAATTCGTGAAGGTTCCAATTAAAAAAAGGAAAAAAAAAACAGAAAATAACCATTAATGTTTGGAATCGTTCCAGTCATCCTAATGACACTTGTTTCTACTTATCGGAAATCAGTTATTATTTTTTTAGAAAAGTAATTTGGAGATTGTTTTTTATTAAAAAATATAATATGGATACAATTAAAAGATAATAATAATGTAGACTCGATTTTTTTCATAAAAAAAAATTCCGAAAAAATAATGATAAAAACAAACTTTACGAAACGGTATTTAAAGAATAACCATAACTTTCGAATAATCGATCCAAGTATGACGATGTGTATCCACGTCCGAATAATTCCACGATCTCGATAAAAAAAAAAGATCGACCCGATTGCACGATTAAAGTAACAGTAAAGTCTAACACAATTGACACGAATGTGGACGTTTGAAAATTTGGACTCAACTCCGCTCGTAAACCCTAAAAGAATGTTGATGGATCGTGGTGATGGATATATCTTTTCCCCCATGGCAAAATAATCGATAAATGCAGCCCGGATATCAAGAATCCGTCGAATCGCCAGTTTCGTCAGGTGCCTCAGGACTCAAGCCGTACTTGAGTGAGCTAATCTCAGGTTTGAAGGTGAGAAAGAGGCCTTAATTGAGAACCGACGAAAAATGCACGATCCGAAGCCTTCCGTTATTTTATTTTCCATCCATTTTTCAAAATCTTTCGATTCATTCACACGTGTTTATTTGTTTGAAATTCACGAAGGGAATTGTGAATTTTCGTGTTGTCGATGGATCAATTATCATTTGTATCAATTTTGGGATTATCGCATTAAATTCTCTCGCGAATGGAAGCTCCATATCGGGACATGGAATTACCGCTCGAACGAGGCAATTAAATTTAGTTTCCGATATCCGGATATATAATTAGCGGCTTGTTAATTCGGAAAAAAAGACTCTATTGTCCCGATCGAACGTGCGTTTTGGCTAATTACGAGGGTAAGTTTTGCACTCGATTTCTGATAAAGATCATTCGGTGCACAGCCCTTTTATCTCGTTTCGTTTGATCGTACCATTTTGAGCTGATCCGTTTCATCAATATATCGGGGAGGCTTATTACCCTTTTCCACCTGCTGGAACCTATCAAAGAGATATATATCTCTCCACCGAATGATTCCTTTCCACGCAGCATGTTCGATGTATTTGAATACCATTTTCTGGCCTAGAACTGAAATGCTGCAAATGTACGTATTTTGTCTTTTTTTTTTTTTTTTTATAAATGGACGTATTTTTTATTTTTCTACGTTTACTCTCGTTCTTCGAAGTGCAAATATTTTCGTTCGCATGCGATTGCTGTTTAGAGAAGTATGGAGTCACTTTGCCGCAGGCATGACACGGACAAAATATTGCCAGCTTAAATAAACCGGAAGAAACATTTTTGTGGAATTTAATTCGAGCGGAAATGAACAATGCGATGGTGATTTTTTGCACGTTTTTTTTTTCAATAACGAAAATACAAAAATTGAGCTCTTGAACGCTAAATACAGAGTGCTAAAAATGACGAAAACAAACAACACGGTAGGATACCTTTTTTCAAAAATGGCAGTTCGTTAAGTGGTTCGAAATATATAGAATAAGGAAAACTTGACTTGACCAAATAATTATTAAATTTCATTCTGACGTAAAATAAACATCGAGATTTATAATTCATTAAATTAATTTTAGTTTCAATTCAAATTATATTCCGGTAAAAATGAACGAATTAAATGGAACCAGCGCCGAGTGCGAAAAAATGAAAAAAATATTGACAATTTGAAAAAAACGTTCGATTCCCGTATCAGGCATACTGGCCGTTTCAAGGTGAGTCCAACAGTCACCGAATGACGCCAACGATGCTCCTCGAGAATGGACGAAAGAATTCAGCCGTGACTCATCGAATAAGGGACACGTCGAAAAACGAGGTCCGTTACGACTCGCGAAACGACGATTTTCCAGGATCACCCGATGAAACGATAATACCGGACAACACGTTTGGTCCCGACGAGGAAAGGATATTTATCCAAGACGATCCGTACGACTTCGACGCGGCATTTTTTACGATTCACAATGAGAAAGCACCTACGATCAGCGAGACCCCAAAAACCTCGATTTTTCAAAATCCATCCTCCACAACGGAAAAGATTCGGGATTACATCGAGGAATCCCTGATAAACACGAAATTGCACGAGAAACGAGTAATCGACAATTATCTGAGAAATCAGCGTGGCACAGGTCGTTCGAATTACGAGGACGACGAAGGATCTTTCGATGACGCGATTTCCGACGATTTCGAAGTCAAAAAAGAAAAGGATCAAAAAAATCGTGCTTCCAAAATGCCGTCACTCGGCGATGATTTTGGGAAAAGAACTTCCGGTCCGAAAACCGGTCACCATCGCGTTATCGCATCGACGACCGATTCGTCGACGGAAAACTTGGTCGATCGTCCAACGACTGTCGTCTCCGACGAACTCGTCAAACGCGAAGGTTCTTACGGCTCAGAATTGTCCTTGGACAACATCGAGGACGACGAGTCTTACGACGGTGAATTGGCCGGAGAAATAACGACGAGCGAAGAAAAAAACTCGACGAATTTCGCAAGGGAGAAAGAACGAAACTTGAAAAATCAACACGACGATGATACCGATACGATCGGCAACGAAACGACGAAGGAAGACACTTCCGGTGGTGGTGAAATCACTCGGGAAGACGAGATGATCGAGGAAGAGAAAAAATCAGGACCGAGCGGTGAAAGCGACAAAATCTCGTCGAAAGACAAAATCATCGACGAATCGACGATCGGCTTGGAAAGCTTGGCTTTCGAGAGCAAAGAATCCTCCAACGGGACAACCATCGTTGGGACCATGAACGTTTACAGCCATGGTGAGGTTTCCACTTGTATAAGATTTTCACGAAAATCCCGAGGGAATAGCCAACTCTTCCCGATCGCTAAATATGCCTCATTTTCGTAGGCACAGTCGACAACTTGACGTTCGAATGGATCACGACTGATTGGTCGAAATGCTCGCAGACCTGCGGAGGAGGAGGATTTCAGGTATCAAAACCTGCCGATTTGTCACGATCGTTTTTTTTTCGAAAAAGCAAAAAAAAAAACATATTACAAAAATTCTCGTTTTCGCTCAATGAACGCTCAGATGCGGGGTGCTCAATGCACGGTAAGACCGAACCATCAATCCGGAAATGCCACCCGCGTCGTATCGCGAACCGTGATCGGAGCTTCGCTCTGCGAGGACGCAGGATTTCCGGTACCGCAGAAAGTTCGTCCCTGCGGGACTGGCCGATGTCCCCAATGGCACACCGGCGAATGGACGCTTTGCGAGTCTTCTCGATGCTTCAACTGGAAAACCGGTAAAACCATCAACAAATTCTATATTACGTGTAATAAAAATAAATCCATGATTTTTCCAATGGATCATCGGGTCACACTGGATGGCGTCAGAAAGATCAGATTTCGTACTGCACAAACATTCCCGTGGTTTCGTGATTGGTTGACTCCAGAAAATAATGGATTTCTTTTTACTACACCTAATGAATGTATTCGCCAAAATGAGAATTCTACGACTTTTTTTCTTGTTCCAAATGCAGCGATGCAAAGGCGCGAAATAAGCTGTCGTTTAACGGGGGAAAATGAGGACGGGACTCAAAATATAACGGTACTCGAGTCTAACAAATGCGACGACGGTATAAGGCCTCCACAGCGCCAGGAATGTTACAACGATGCTTGCAAAGGTGTCTGGAGGGTTGGCGAATGGTCCGAGGTCAGATTATTTCTTTCTCGACTAATTATTCAATCAACTGATTAAACGATTCCTAAACGAGTTGTTACATTAAATTAATTCATTAATCAAAATATCATTTTTTAATTTTTACAAGATATCCGTTTCCCGTTAAACTCTCACACCAATAAAATCCAAAATGTCATTTTTTTTTCATTTTTTCAAAATCCCATGTACAAATTCAATTCAAAACCCTACACAAACTGCCATTTTTCTAAATTACTCAAAATCCACCTTTCCGATTCAAGTTTAAATCTCACATAAAAAAAACTTTGAAATTTCGTAATAACGACGGGTACGATCCGTACTTTCTTTACGACACTAGTGCACCGCGGCTTGCGAGGAGGATGGAATCAAGTACCGAATATTGCAGTGCGTTTGGTTCGGCACGAAAAAACCGGCCGGAAACGCGTGCCGAGACATACCGCGGCCACCGGTCATGAAGACCTGCCGAGGGCAGCCCTGCCATCGCACATCCGGTAAAAACCCTCACAAATCCCCCTCCCCCCCATCTTCCTCTCCACGACCGCCAAAAAAGTTAACAAAAATTAAAAAAATAAAAATAATAATCCAAAGATCCGATATTTTTCAGAGGAGTGTAAGGACCATTCTCAGCTCTGCAACAAAGTCAAACTGATGAACATGTGCCGGGTTCCCCTCTACCAGAAGCAGTGCTGCGAAACCTGTCACTAAAAAAAAACGTCAAAGTGAATCGAAACGAGCAAATTCGAAATAAAAAGAAAAACGATCCCAATAATCGTCGATTATTTCGATCAGTTTAGGAAAAAAAAGAAAAAAACATCGACGAGAAATCGACGTTAGGGGGGGGGGGGTCGAGAATCGTTGAACATTCGATATAATAATAAAAAAGAAAAGCATAATTATTTCACGGCCACTTGTACGATCGCCCACTATTTAAGGTCGGTAACTTCGAAAGTACACATTTCTCGTTCTTTTTTTCGTAGCGTTATGATAAAAAAGAGAGAAAGAGAGAGAGAGAAAAACACGAGAGAACGAATGGAAAGGAGGAATGATAAAATTCGTTGTTAAAGATAAATAAAACAAAAAGTATCGAATATAATTATCGACTAGGCACGTCCTGAAAGGACCTTTATTATTACTATCATCATTGTTATTATTATTATTATTATTACTATTATTATTACTATTATTATTATTATTAAAAATAGTAATATTATGAAGATACGTATAGTACGTCTCGTCGCAATAAAGTCGTTGATCTCGGTGCTCTATCGTGAACGAAACCACTTAATCTTTAATTTGTTGTACATTGTAAAAAAAAGCCACGAGGAAACAACAAAAAATACAATACGACGGATCACGAGACTCGTTCATTCCTAAGAGTAAAAGTAAAAAAGACAAATTGTTTCGCAAGACTGAAAGGGTAATTTTGTAATCTTCGTAGATCATTTCCGGTGTAAGGCGAATTTTCTTTTTCTTTTTTTTTTTTTTGGAATCGAAAAATCGTTCGAACAGGGATTCCGTGAAATCGCACGGAATTTACGCTGGAACGTTGATATTTAAAAAATCTAAAAATTCACTACTCCGATCATTTCTATCGACGTTTTTATTGTTCTTTTTTTTTGTGCTTTTCTCAGTTTTATTGTTGAAATCGACGTTTTCTTCCCTCCGTTAAATTGTTGAAATATCGCGTTGTCATTAACGGTAGAGCAAGAATTATTATAATAATCTTAGTATTAACACGACCACGGTACGTTGAATAAATTATTGTATACTCGGTAAGAGAGGGGTGTCGAAGGAGGGGGGTAAGGTGGAAGAAATACTAAATATCCCAAGGGATTCGTAACTGTTAAGTCAATAGTTCTTAAGCAATAAATCGTACCATGAGTAATTACCTAACACAATATTTTGTTAAGCGCATTACGACGAATGGCGATTGATTCGCGGTTGGTCGATAAGTATAAGAGGGACTCGAGAAAAATTGAAAGTCTAGAGGGAATAAAGATATGGAGGAAAAATGAAAATTCTTTAAGGGGTTAGGCTGCTGTGACGACACGAAAATCAGGCTTGATTTTTTATAACGGATCCTGCTGAATTAATTTTCTAAAATTAATTTTATGAAATCAATTTTGAAAACTAATTTTCTAATATTAACATTTCAAAAAAGGTCGAAAAAAAATTAGCAATAAAAAAGCAGAAAGGCAAAAAGGAGCTTACTTTGGCCACTCTCGAAGCGCCATTTCGTAAATTCGTGTACGATCATTTTTCCGCCGAGATGTTTGATTTTTTGTCCGAACAAAAAACAACTTTCCAAAAACTTTTGAGAAACACCGTGAATGCACCAAAAAAATATCGAATTCGAGACGAGGAATATCTGTATCGGATTTTGAAAAGGAAAAAAATAATCATTTTCTCCGAACCCTGTAATCCTCGCTCGTCGAGCTTCTACGAAATAACCCAAACGAATTAATCGAATTGTGCACGTACCATTAATTATCCCAGTGTCGAATTTCGCGTCTCTGACATGCGCCCTACGAAAGAAACGAATGAAAAAAAATAAAAAAACAATTTCGAAGAAAAAAAAATAGAAAAGAACAATTGCAAACCTAAAAAATAGCAACGAATGCAAAAAAAATAAGAAAAAGGAAACGAATGAAAAAAAGAAAAAAATAATCACGTAACTGCTAACTACTGAGTGAAGGTACTCCGAACTAAAGGGAGGAAAAGGAACAAGTGGACACACTTTTGTATATATATAAACGATACCACGATGCCGCTCTGTAAAATTACGACACACGCGAGATGAATTACACAAAGAATATTATTATTATTATTATTATTATTGTTCACTACGTCTATATGTACATATGTAACTGCCTATATATAAATAATAATAACATTAATAATAATAACAATAAAGAAATGATGTATATCACTGCATAATTGACGCATCGTTGTTTCATTGTGAACCTTCCGAAAGATCACGACGAAGTTTCTTTTCAATTTATATATTGTTAATTTATTAATTTTTTTTTCGAATATATATATTTCGCAGTCAGCATTATTTATTTTCCTCCATTTCGAACACCATCGAAATTGTTTATAGACACAATGAAAGATTATTCGAAACGTGTTTGTCCGACAAAATCGACTGACGAAAAATGATCAATTTTGTGAGACGAGAAAGATACCATTTTCGTTGCCTTCGAAGAAACGTCAACTTTGTTCAAAAATAGATCGGAGTATTGACTTTATTCGTTTCCCTTATCCCCGATGAAAGAGCAATAATCAACAGGATCGTATCGAGTCGAGTATTCTTATCTAATCGCGAAGGCTCTCAAGATCGTGCACGGTCTCGCGCGTTGAGCAACGCTCTCGAGTGAAACCGAAATTTCGATTGATTTATGAAAAATGCAACAAAGCCACAATTGCGTTTTAAGTGAAACCAGATTTCAAATGTACAATAATTAAAAACTCTTATTTTTCAAAAATATTAAAACTTATTGAACATTACTAAATATGAAATTCATTATACTAAAAAAAGCATAATTAACAAATTATTTGGCAATCATTCTATCCTACAATTATTTTTAATGATTATAGATGGAATTATTAAAAAGCAGCAAGCCTCAATCGAGCTCAACGAAGAGTCGCATTTTCCGGTTGATCCGCGAGGCCCCAAATTTTCAAAATTTCCTGTTCGTCGATGCTCCACAGTTTTCGCAATATTTCCCAACCGTGTTTTTGGGTAACGAGTATGTACGGATTCTGTGGATCATTGATGTGTGAATAAGCGCCGAGAGTGAGACTTTGAGAGAGTCGCGCGCAAACGCATATTTTCAAAAGACGTTTTTCGAGGCTTTTGAGTTCTCGGACGTTGCGAAAGCCCTGGATAACGTATTTTGCGGATTCGAGATCGCGAGCTTGAACGATCATGTAACAAACGGCAATAGCGAGCTCGTAGAGCAAGCAGCCTCTGTAAGAATCGGCAAAGTCGATGACAGCGATGATCCTCGTGGGATTACTGGCTTCGACCAGGAGATTTTGTTCGTTGAGATCGCCGTGAATTATAGCG
Organism: Ophioninae sp. B BG-2022a; assembly: GCA_030522765.1. NCBI lineage: Eukaryota > Metazoa > Arthropoda > Insecta > Hymenoptera > Ichneumonidae > Ophioninae sp. B BG-2022a. Next base: position 28,347 of record JAPYZJ010000330.1, read on the forward strand.
CGATCGAGCTCGTCGACGATTCTCAAAACTTTATCTTCGAAGTGACGAATAACGGCGAGAACGATTTCACGATTTTCGGGGCTGCTCACCGCGTATGCGAAATCTCCAAGTTTCGGAATCGCGTTCAACGACCACATACTCGTACGAGACTCGTACGCCGGATGCGAAAACGTCCCGAGGATCGACTCCAATCGGGCCGCGAAACGACCAACGTCCAATAACAGGCTCGTCGTCAACGGCACCGAGTACAACGTCACGCCCGGCTGATACATCAGTAAACGGACCTACGCGAGGAAAAAGAACCCGCGCAACGACCATTTCAAAAACATGCCAAATTTGGAAACGACGAGCTACCCGACCCATGTGAGACCCAGTGCTCAACAAAGCCCACGTTTTATTCAATTATTAGAATAAATATTTGTCTTTTTTAAAAACAAATAAGGCGGGCCTTGCGTCGTAAATTTTGGACAAGTCAAAAACTGCACGAACCACGTGACTCTCCGCGTCGTCTCGATCGTCAAACTTCTCCAGGCTGAGAAAAGATCCACGAAGATTTCTGACCGGAAGTGTGCAGCGAATATCGTGCCGGTTCAAGTGCAGCATCATCTCGTTCTGGGCCTCGACGAAATCGATGTTCCGCGAGTCCAGGGAATTGAGTATCTTGAGTACGTAGCCGGGTTCGTGGTCGCGGCTCGCGTAGGGATTCGCGTTAATCCTCTCGCAAATAACGTGATAATTCTTGTCATCGTAAGCGTTCAATTCGTTTATTTTTATCACCGTAAAACCGTACAATCGTCGAACCAGTTCAATGGCAATTTTTTCGTCGAGTTTCGGCTTTATCAATTGGCCGGGTTTCAACAGAGTTCCGGAGTTCGCCATTACGATCTCGATCGTTTCCGAATTTTTTGGGATATTTAATTCTGTCACGAGAAATCATATATTTTTTTAAACATTGTTTGTGTTTATTTATTTTATATTTTCCTTTAATTTCTCTACTTTACAAATCGGCTATTGAAAACATTTGTTCAACCGATTTTTCTTCTTTTTTTTATCCTAAAATTCGTAGAAACGAAAATAGACCGATGAGAGCTCGAGAATACGCGTGCTCACGTTTCGACCAAGGATTCGCTACTGACGCTGAGCGTCCCGATACACTCGAGTGAAACGATTCTCCTCGAGGGTATCACACACTTCTTGCAGACGAAATAATGCAAGTTACTTCACGAGCAGTCGCAGCGATAATTTCTTTTGTTTTATCAACGTACAACTGTGTATTCGTTCAAGCGACATCCATTATATATCTAAACGACCTAAATTATCGTAGTCGAGCCGGCAATTGCTCGGTTCATTCTCAACGATTACTCGTCGTGATAACTGGTCAATTGATCGCCTCGCGTCACGATGCGAACGTACACAAAAATAAGCAACGAGGAAACCGAATGGCCAAGCTCAAGGGTTTTGACTAATATTTTTATTAGAGATCATTGAAGAGCATCACCGAAATTTCCAACACCACAGAAGATAGAAAAGGAAGCGAGCTATTCGTTCTCGTCGACGGATCCTGAAGAAACCAAAACCGAGAGTGCTTTACCATCAGTCGATGGGTTATCGACTGCTGGTAAGAACGTTTATCGTTATTATCGACGGCCAATACGGCGGGTCGCTGCAATACCGACAGTGGCACCAGCAGCGGAGCCGCGTCTCGAGCGTAAAACGTAAATCTATTTATAGAAGCGATTTCCGTACGAGTAATCCCCACTTGCAACGAGCGAGAGCGGAGAATGAAAGCGGTATTCGCACGCGCTACATTTACACCAAAAATACACACACACTGGCCGGCACGCGCGTATCGCGAAAACGAACGTATACGCACGGGCGCTTTCTTGGGTTACGGAGACGGGCTCGACGGGGGCTCCGCGCGCGGCAAGCTCGATGACCTCGTGCCGCGCGACAATAATTCAATTTTATTGATCGACGTCGATAAACGAGACTCGTCGACTGGACACGGCGTTGATCGACCATTTTTTTTTCTTCGTACTCTCCCTTGGCTTTCGTTTGCGTTTGTATTGAGTAAGTAAACACGATAATAACAATGACAGTGTTCAAAGTGTTCAACCAGGGAAATTCGTTACACTCGTTAAGCCGTACTCGTATCTACTCGTCTCGACTCTCTCCTCGCTTGCCCTTCACTGTTCCTACGTTTGTTTACCGTCGTGACTTCTTTTTTTTTCATTCGGTCCTCTTTGTATTCTCTCGAGAATGAAGGAAAGAGAGAGAGAGAGAGAGAGAGAGAGACGCCAAGCAAGCCCTTCTCGCGTTAGTCGAGAGGTTAGCTGAAGCGAAACTACAACAAAGATATGCCAGGCGAAGTAACTCCCGCAAAAAGCGAGGTGACGCGAAGGCTCCATCTACATTCTCGCGGTACCTCGACAAACCTCGATGAGACTGAAGAACTCGCATCGAAAGTAACGTTTTCTTTACGTGCTTTACAGAGATTATCAACTTGTAGCTGGAAATCTGTTTTTTGCTGAAATCGCTGTTTTTTGCTTCACGTTGAGAAACGTTGAGCTATTTGTTTTCTCATTCATTTCACTAAAATGGTAAATGGTGAAAATGGTAAACGTTATAACTTATTGGTAAATTCGCAACACTGTAGGGCAACCGAAGTTTCCAGTGAGAGGATGGAAAGAAAGAGCGAGACAGCGACACGTTGAGAGAAAGCTCAATCCCTCGGGTGATCCGTGAACGCGGTGAACGAGCGAAACGTGTCAACAATGTCGATCGCGTTGAAAATGGGTGTTTAGAATTAGATGGAGCGCGAGATGGCGCGGTACGGTATCAAATGAATCCCTATTTCTTTCTCCGCCGTTCCATGTACCAGACACCCTCTTTGTCACATCAGTACCTTTCGTACATTGGCCTTAGTTCCGGTGAAAAAATTTCCCAACTTCCACTTCTTTACCGACCGAGCGGTTCGTTCACGTATATCGATAAATCTTCCATGAAAGGTGAAAAAGCATTTTTTCTTTTCTCTCCAACAATTCGACGATCGACAATATTAGCGTTAGTAGATCGCAAGTAACGTCGATTCCTCATACCAGGATTGAAAATTTCGAGGGCGGAAAGTTGACCGCTGGTACGAGAGGAGGCGCCACCCTCGGCGTCTTCGATCGACGGGGCGAATCCTAACCGCGCGCGACACTGTATGGGAAATTTCACGAGGGTTTTTATTTCTCCCATATACGTGTGCAATGTTGCAACGCTGGTAGTAACCCGAGGTGAAATCTTTGTGCCGACGCGACGCGGCGCACACGTTCGCGCGGCACATGCAAACACACGTGTACAGGCCCGGTCGACCTTCTTCCGCAAATGTAATGGAAAGTTGTGTGCGCTATTTCTGGACGCTCTAGTGATCCGGTCGCGCGGCGAAATATCATTTTCATGACTATCGCGTTATATTCCGCCGCTGTATATATATTTCGCAACGGAGGATGAGGGAACTGCTGAATCGTGATGGAAATAGCGAACCCGATCGTTATTCGAGGTAGCGCGGATGCACGGGGAAGCATCCACCGACGGATCGCTGAAATATCGCAACGACCACCTGTACGCTCGATTCTTCGAAACGTTTGTCTCCCACGCGAGCCACCTTCGTTTCTCCGCAGTGGCGTGGTCAAACGCATCGAGAATTTCGGCTTGGGTCGATCCAGACCGAAATTCGGCATTTCCCGTCAAACTTTTCGACGGTTGGCCACGTTTTCAAAAATTTCACTCTCGAGTTGCGGCAAGGGGTGCGCTCCGCGAGAATCCGCGTGACCCTGCTACGCAGGGACACGATCTACGCACGCTCAAGCGTCAAAAGCGAATCTCGGATACCTCCGCGATACTCGTCGTAACGCAATTTACGGGAAAAAGTGACGCGCGTGGGCGCGGGAAAGTCGGGGGAAAAAGACGAGACGCGGTCAGGGCCATCTGGCGAGGATAGAACGTAGGAGAGAATTCAGAGAGCTCTTGGAGCTTAGTTTTCAATCTTTCGAAAACTCCCCGATTCATTTGCGCTTTTTTCGCAGACGAGATCGGCGCTTTTACGCGCGCGACTTTTGTCGCGCGCGCTCCCACACTTTTTGCCAGGCCGCGTGGGCTATTTTTTCTACGAAAATTCCAGAGTCCCGAATTCGTGCCGATTCGGTATCCGATAAGAGACAACGCCTAATCGCGGCGCACCTCGAAAAATCCTCCGAAAATCATCGGAACGCCTCAACAGTTCCCGCGTTTTTTCTATAATTTGACTTTTTTCGATTCGTGGAATACCCACGCAATATCTAATTCGCAGGGAGATAAATAAGAGCGGCGGAGGTGGGGTTGATTGATTGATAGTTCCATAATGCCCTAATTGCGTAACTATTCATCAAACTAGGTCGAGACGTCTTGTACATTTGGTACTTTCGTTCGAGGAAAAAAAGAATGCATTATTAATTATTAATATACAACAAAGAGCAATATTTATCAATAATTTAAGGACATAACCTCAAAAAAAGACAAACCCAGTTTTTTCGTGGGTCGCAAAGTTTTTTCGAAAAATCCGAGAATCTGGTTCTGTAGAATTCACAGACGCGTGATGTGACTGTATTTTACGTTGAAAATGATTCATCCATGTGAAATCTCGGTTCGGAAATTTTAGCCGTCTCTCTCGCGCTCGTATGTCACGCGGTACAGTTCCTGCTTTGCCAAAAGTTCTTAAAACTAATAGAGACAGTAGTACAGGAAGAGCTCGATTTTCTGCCGCCTCGGACGACGATTCGATCAAATTAAGCCCCATCGAGAATTCACTATGAATATTCAATCGACACACGAAAATACATGCATGGCCAAAATTCGCTCAATTTAAGAAATAAACGTACTTAAATATGCAATTTGATGAAGCCGATTTTTCATATTATTTATATTCTATGTGACGATTTTCCTGGAAATCGGAGATGTGGGTACTTTCGATCATCAAAATTCTGGATTATCCGGACGATTTCCGGGTCCAATTGGTTCGGAAAATGGAGGTTCCACTGTACGCAGAGACGCACACAGAAACACGCATTCGCGGTTAGGCCAACACACGCGCTCTCTACGATACGCCGAGCAAAGTAGCCACTATGATTTCCAAGAGTGCCCGGCTGTGACTTTTATAGGTGAGATAAGACTTTGTGGGTCATATCGCAAGAGTCTCTCTCGGCAACAACGATACAGCGAGTCCTCACGGACACGCGCAGCAAACAGGCATACGTACAATACGCGAATCGTCGAGGCACTTCTTTTTTACTTTTCCCTTTTCTCGGTTGCTCACACATGCGCGAGAGGTGTCGCGATGGCAGATTAAAGAAAAAATAGATTCAAGAAGAAATCGACGTTTTATCAGCCCGAGAAACGAGCCCTCTTTTGTATCCTGATAGTCCGAACAGTGATCGCCACTCAATAGTTCAACATTAATATCGTCGGATGTACATTTTGTAGCTTTTAATAGCCTACGTTGCTAGTTGTTCTAGGGATATACGATGGCTGTCTTAAAAGTGCTCGAGCTGAACGTGAAAACTTGTAAAACCTGATATTAGGTGTAGTTAAAAGAAATCCATGAGTTTTCCGACAGATGGCTTTAGTTATACGTGTCTCACGTTGCATAAGTTCGATCGGCATACACTAGATGGCGTTAGGTATATGGAATGTCGTACTAAACGAACGTTTGCGACAGTTTTGTGATTGGTTGACTCTAGAGAATAATTGATTTCTTTTCACTACACCTTATATATCTCATATGCAGGATATCCCAAAAAAGGGTTTATTTAATCGGAAATTTTCCGCTGATTACGAATAAGCCCGCGTTTCCGCCGAAAGTGCAGAATTAGACTGGGGAAATGCGAAAAACCTTTCGAGAACGTTTTTTCGACATTTTTTCCTAAAAATGGAGAGTTCAATGCGAAGCAAACTGTGGATTTATCTTCGGGGTATAAAAATACATCGTTACGGACCTGAAATATGACACTAAACGTCTAAATATAATAATTATTTGGAGGCTAAGCCCACTGAACGGGAGCGCCTGATGGGGCTGCTTTTCAAAATTAATAACAATTCAGGGGTTGATCCGAGAACCGTACATGCTTGTATCAATCGCCTTTGAATTTCACCCCCAACTTCTCATTTCAAGGATAACATTCTTAATTGGGACACCCTCATTTTCCTAGCTGAAATCTGGTAGGTAAAATTTTGAACATTCACAAAAACGTTGTTTTCTTCGCGTGGCAACGACGCAAACGACAAAATCTTACTTTGTAACCCTTGGAACTTCAATTACGAAAGTTAAAGCAAGTCTCGTTTTGTTCGTCTTCTCTCTCGGTTAAAATCGATGTCGATGAGCCACGAAATAGTCAAATACGTAATCGCGAGCGTGCAATACTCTCTCCCGTTTTTTTCGGGCGCCCAAAAATAAAAGACTGTTTCTAACCAGACTTCTAACGGTGTAAATCATTGGCCGTGTAAGGCGCGTCAGGAGATTAGAGAAGTGTTCCAATTTAGTGTTTGATCGTCCACTGTTTGCATAAGTGTGCGAATTTCTATCTATACAAACACCCAATAGGTTTTGCGCTCGGCTTAATTCGTGTATATTGCGCCGATTTCACAGGTACTCTGGGAATGGGCTTTAGGCTCGTGTCGTATTTGAAGATTCTGCGAAAACGTAAAACTTTCAGTAATATGATTTTTTTATTGCATAGTTTTACTGCGGCTTATAAGATTTTGTTCCTGATAAAACGTAACCTCAAACGTCGTTTTTAATACACAAACATTCAACGATGATTTTAGTGGACGAAAAAAATCTAAAATCCTTTTTGAATTTTTCGTACACTCGAATCATGGTTCGAAGAGCCATAAATTCTTTACGATTTATCCAAAATCAGCAAAATTCTTGAAAACTCGAGAATCCATAAGTCTTAACAGAACAATTCATGAATTAACTTAGTTTTTTTTTACTACATTATTTAGTAATTATACGGATTTGAAAAACCCCAATTTTAGATCTGTCGATGTAATCTATAGAGGGACAAACATTTTGGAAAAATGGATAACCGTACAAAATTATATTTTCAAACGTGATTTATTATTTATTCAGTACAAATTGGTGTATTACACGAGTAAAAACAGAGGGTTTCCGAAGGGTAAGGTCTTCCACTGCGCGGCGACGGCACTGCTGTTACTCACCTTTTTCCATTATTCTAGAAACTGTACAATACGACGATGCAAGTCGTCCAATTCAAATGGGGAAGTTTACATTTTCTATCGTGACCGCACAAGTTCTCGATATCTCTATCAGTCAACAACAAATAAAACTAAATATTTTTTATTTATCACCAAAAAAGTGTCTCGATCTTTTTCAGCTTGATAAGCCGAGCGTGGAGGTGGCCATTCGATATTCATATTCGCATATATCCAGGAAACAGTTGTAACCGCTATAGCTCCTACCTGTCCCTCAAAGTCTTACCGTTTCACCGCCGCGTCGCCGTTCCATAGATAAGGCCGAATTAATCTTGTGCACCGAAGAATTCGCGCGCTTCTCCATAGTTTTTTTTTCATATCTCACTATTGTACAGCATTAGAATAACTATACGTACGAATTGCCGGTGTAGCGTGACGCAAGTCCTCGACGGCGTGGTTCGCCGACGACGCCACGGCCGAGGGGAGAACTGCGAGAAAAGGGGAGCGTGGGACATGGCGGGTGGCGGTGAGGGGCGGAAAGGGAGAAGCGCGAACGCACGGACGTATTTTCCATGCCCAGCCAGTTCGCCGGTCGGCGAGGGAAAGAAGGAGTTTAGAAGCGAAGTCAACACGCTCGAACGTGTGAGACGCGCGCAGCCTCACGTTACGCATGCGCAGTGCGACAGAGATAGGGCGCGCAGAAGAGAGACGGATCGTACAACGAGCATGCGCAATAGCTCGGACGCGGTTTTTAGTCCCTAAAAACGTTACATCTGCCCGGTTTTCGTGTCTCTTCACCTGCGCCCTCAACGGCAGCTGTGGTTTATCGTCCGTCTTTTTCTTTCCCTTCCTCCCTGTCTTTCTCTTTCTCCCTCGCTACTTAGCCCGACTTCGGGCTTTCAGGGAAAAAAATGGGCCTCCATGACTGGAGTTTGCCGGGTTGGCACGTGCGGTGTACGATACGCGTTGAAACCCCGAGAGGGAGAGGGCGCTGAAGACCGTATGATACAAGAAACGACCAAAAAAGCGACGCGAAAGGAAAATGTGGAAGAATGACGAGGTAAAACGAATACCGCCAGAGGAACGCCTAATTGATCGAAAAGTACACACTCGTGTATCTCGCCATCTCGATTTCACCGCTTTTGTGCATCCTCTTTTGCGGAGCGGAAAGTTGGTACTTTGTACGTGGAGGAGGATGTACATCTTTTTTTACCTAGGGAAATAGCGAACTACCAATCAATCCAGTTGTTCAAGGCTACAGGTTTTCATCCATACGCGTATTTGCAGATTTGACACGGCCGGTTGGATCTTCTTCGCCTTAGTACGAAAATAAACGATACAGTGGCGCCATTCGATAGTTTCGGTGGCAAACAAACCGCGCTAGCGTTTACACGTACCCGCAGTGGCCCAGTAACGAAAGAAACGAGGGCTCCGTTATTTTTTTTTTTTTTTTTTTTTTTTTTCGTCTCCGCTTCTGTTTCACCTGTAGTGCCACATGTCTAATAGCAGCACGCCGATCTATAACTACTCGGATGAGCGCACACATGCGCCGCTCACGATTCCGTAGCGGCGAATATACGCTAGGCTTTGTTCAAATAATAAAGTGACTTTTTTATTTTTCTCGAAAAATATTTATTTATTACCGGGTACCGGGTAACCAACCTTCGACAACGATACGGGACGATCCCCACAGTCCGGACAGCCTTCACCCCTAAGCGATCGTCGCGCTTTTTTCCACCTGTTTTTCACCCTCGCGATCCCCTACGAATATGGCGAAGAAATTCGAACGGACCCGGGAGGCGCATGAAGGGCGGAAGGAAACAATTTGAGGGTTGCGAACACACACTTCAATGAGTTTTCAACAATGCGGATTCTCCGTAACGCGCGGATGTTACGTAACGATTTAGGTTTAAGTTTTCGCGCGGTTTTTGGCTTGTTTGGGTTTATTCGTATTTGGAGGTTAATACCATTCGGAGGGGACTTTCCAGGATTCAAGTTTCAACTTTTTACGTATTGTGTGGCTCTTCTCGGTTTGTTTGGGTTTGGAGAAAGGTGAATGCCATTTTACGACTAACTCGCGATACTTTGTTTACACCCAAAATTGCGAGTTCTCTGGAATCGCTATTTTCAAGGGAAAAGATAACGCGTTATTCGTTCAAAAAAAAAATGCGAGGCGCGAATATTGGATTGTACTTCGGGATAGAGATGTTACCTTGAAAAGAATTCACTTCCGTGAATCCTCCTACCGCGTTCACTAAGTGAAACATAAAAATAAACATCGCGCAAGCGCATCGCCATTTTAGACTTCGGCAAGCGAGTCGAAGCCGGTGACATGCAAAATTCCAAGTATTCGATCGTCCACCCTCGTCTCGACGGACGAACAATAAAACCCGGGTAAAGCATCGCCGCGCGATTCTCAATATTATGATCTCACATCCGAATCGTAGCGAATCAGCGATACGCGCGCGAAAATGCCTCGGTCGTTCCACTACCGGCGTCCTGTGTACACACGAGTCGCCGCCACCTTTGCTGCGTGCTACCCCCCTCCCCCGCCGTCAGGCTCGGCGATGCGCGTGCGCACTGAGCCGCGTCGACGCGCGACGCGATTACGCCGCACACGCGATATTCACCGGCCGCGCTCTCCCGGCACTCAACACCCCACGAGTGTTCGACTAATACGAATATCGCATTCGCAATACCCCAGCAGTGTCCACTACTCGAGTAGTCCTTACGAGCCTCGCCGGCACAGGCCAACGTATACGGAATACACGAAGAAAACACAAGCAGCATCCGCACCAACGATATATGCCCCGTCGAAAATTGTCGCGATCTTGACTGGTGGCGCTACCCGTGTCTCCTCTGTAACTCGTCCGCATACGAAGCCACACACGCGACGCCCATTTTTATTGCGCCGGCGAACGTGCATTCGGCTAGTACGAAAACGCACACGCTCCATCGTGACCTCTCGCGTACACAATTTTTCCGTGACTGCGAGTTGCTGCCGGAGAGGGAGGGGAGAAGGGTTCTTTTTCCTTTACGAACACTTCCACCAACGACCCCACGCTCGCGACTTTATTTTTTTTTTTTTTTTTTTTAAATATAAACACGCCCGTGCTAAAACTGCACGAGCAATATTGGCGAAATTTGCATCGTTGGAATTCGACGCGAGTACTTTGTATTTGGATTTTCAGTATTTTTAGTACTGTACAATATCGCTTTTCTCCGAATCTCGATCTTAGGTTCCAAATATTTCATATACCGGCTGTAAAGAGGAGAAACTACGATTAGATGGAATAATACAGATGGTCAAGGCTGTGTATGAAATTCGTGTTAAATCCTGATCTCGTCCCAATCCTCTCGTGGGAAAACAATATGGAGGATCGATCGGTTTTTTTGGACCCGAGTATGCCCTTGATGCTGATTCAAGGGCATACTCCGGAAATTGTATCCGATCGATACGATCGACATCAATAATGCAGGATGAAATTCGAACTTGCAAAAATAAGTTTCTTCGCCAAAATCCACCCTTAAATGATTTTCGACAAAATTGAAACCCAGTTGTGGATCTATTTACTGGAAATCTCAATACTCGTTCGTAAGCTAAAATTTATGAACGTAAGAGTACCGCGCTCAGTACGGGCCGCGTATATACAAACAGTCCGAGTATCCTGTACAGGCGTGTGTCGGTGCGCGACATTTTACGCACACGGACGCGAGTCTGAGCAGATACGAGCGCAGCGTGGTAGAGCGAATACAGATAGGCGCGGGAGTGTGCGCGCCTAGGTACCGTAGTGGGGACTTTCTTGCGTTCGGCGGAGGGGGCGGCGAGGAGGGGTAGGGTGGGAGAGAACGCGAGCGCCAAGCGCGCTCTATACACACGAGGCGGGCGGCCCTGTGCGCACACCTTTTGATACATATACGCCGGAAACGATGCCGCGCGCACGAAACTTCTAGAACATTCCGGCAGCCACCCCCCTCTCCCTCTAGGCACCGACTTCCTTCGCTTTACCTCCCCCTCCCGGCCGTCAGCGCGCTATCGTTTTACCGTTCAAAGATTCGTAAAAGTCGCGCCGCCCCGCTGGTGAAAACGAAATTGAGACGCGCGAAATATTTGGTCCGGGCACGACGGGAAAATTGCGTAAATTGACCACTGCGATTGGCACAGATCGGATCCATTTATAAATGCGAGTCGTACACGAAAACGAGGCAGCGAAAGGAAGCGAGTTCGGCGTTCGAATGTTTCGCGGCGTTCGCCGGAAATGTCGGTGTAGCCTCGCTCGGTGTTTACCCGCTTCGTGATTGGTCGGCCCGTCGAAGCGGGGGGACAACGAGAGGCACTACTGCGGACCATTGGATATTTGAAAATTTAGGTTTTTATCCAAGTCGGATGTTTTCGAATGAAAAAGAAAGTTGTTCGGCCGTTGACTGGTTTTGACGCGTGCGGTCCGTGGACGTAATTTTCATTCCGCTTCTCCAGTCGCACGCTAGTCTCTTCGATAGCTCCACGTACGTATTCACGTATCCCGGTAAGTTTTCTCCTGTAGCGACAGGGCCGCTACGAAAGTGAAAAGTTAACGGTCCGGCGCATGCGCGTCTCAGGGGAAGGGACTCGGGAACGTCGCGCCGCGCCATCTACAAACGAGCGGGAAAGAAAACGGTTTGAAGGCCGCCGGTCGGGCACCCGCGAGGCGGGAGTGCATCACGGCCGCGGGCGGTCGGAGCGGGGGGGATAGCGTTGCCGCGAACGCGCCGGCAGAGGGGGTGGGGGATTCAGGCGAATCCGCGATCGAGTCCCTCTGCCATTTGCGCGTCGGTAGGCAGTCGTACTGTTACTCTCTCCGGTTCAGTCTTCGCACAACCGTTAACCGCTTTGTACCACGTACGAAAGAGGAAAATACACACCCGGATTTTTTTTCGACATTCACAAAAGTGCTATCCGTTATTCTTCGTGTTCTTCCAATTTTGACTGTACAAAACCAACAAGAAAATCAACAATGGCAGACGTTGAAACTAAGTGAGTACAATGTTGAATTTTCGGTTGAAAACGCGCGTGGTTTTCCGGGAAAAGTGCGATAACAATCTACGAGAGACTTTGACCGTGCGATTCGTCGCGTCAGAGGCGAAAAAGGAAATCCACGCCGTACGCGTTTTCGGACCGACGCTATTATCGCCGCGTCTTCGATTGCCCGCTGCATCGCACGCGTCTTTTTTCCGTTTCGAATCAGCCACGTGGTGACTTTTGGATGGTTATTTTTCGCTGTTGCAACGAAGAAAAAAAACTCGCACTTTTTTGTTTTTCACGAGCGCGGTCAGCGTGCCAACGAAGGGGGAGGGGTTTGTTGGCGATGGCAATCGCGATTTCCCACCATTTTTCAATGAATCGCCGTTGATCGAGTTATTTTCCCGCTCGTTTCGCCACAATTCGCCACAATTCGCCGCCCCAAGCGCGTCTCGGTCTCTAGATATTTATTTCGCAACGTCGAGCTTGTGAAACTTGGCGGCTTTATTCTCGCCGGGAAGAAGCGTCGACCGGCGCGGAAAGGGGGCCAGAGCGCGAGAGGGGCGGGGGACGCCGCGCGTTCGAGTTATTTTCTGCCACCGGCATACGCGCGCTCGTGTATACATGCGCTATATATACGCTCGATTTATCGTACGACAAACCCCAACTTTTATCCCCGTGCCTTCCTTTAACTATTTTCCCGTAATATTTGCAATGCGTGGACAGCGCCCTCGCGCGTTCGAACTATCACGTTTCCCGCCCAATGCGCGTTCGAGATTCAACGTTTAATCAGAAAGTAAAGGAACACACTCGGGCCGATTATTTTGCCCGAAGGATCAGTTTCTTTTCCATATCCGAGTTGCCGCTGTTTCCAACGCGTTTACATTTAGGTCGCGTACGACGATGGCGAATGCGAACTGTGAACGATGATGCACGCAATAGCGCAAGTCCGTTAAGAGAAGGAGGGGATGGTAACGAAAGACTTGAAAATATCCAAGGATAGAAATATAAACATTTTGTTGAAGACTGTACGTACGAAAAGAGAGAGAGAGAGAGCGTCGAAAAGAGAACGGCCGCGTAATATCGATCCGAACGCCGCTCACCGACGCCGGCTAGAGCGCGCCAAACAATAAAGTCCTGCCGGCGACGCTTTCCCCTCTCTTTCTCTTTCCGCTTATCGTTTATTCTTCGATAAAACTATCCAGGAAAGTTGAAAATAACAAGTCCGTCGCGTTCTCCGTGTTGAGACATCGCTCGATTTTGTATTTAGGTTTTTTCTTCCGTAAAAACGTACGTCTCTTTTGTCGGAAACGAAAACAATGCGTGAGCGGGAAATCCACTAGTCGCGGCGCGCGACTTTCGCGTACCGCGGGAGAAAAGGGTCAAGCCACGGAGACGCGCGTTGGTGGGGGAAGCCTGGCGAAGCGCGATTGGCCGAGTCTTGTCCTCGCGAGAAGGCCGGTGCTCGTGAGTGGGGGAAAACCCCCACCCACCCGGAGATGGCGCTGGCGATCGCACCGGCGTTTTACACGGAGCTTCCAAAGCGTTCTTTTGCGATGCGCCTCGCTTGCCACTAATTTCACCCGATGGATTATTACAGTCATTATTAATAACTGTGACGTTCGCGATTCAGCGGCCGGCTCCTTTTATCGGCGTTAAACTCCGCTAATATCAGCAAACGTCGCGGGCGCGAAAAGATATTTGATCTTAACCAAAACGGCGTTCGATAAGTTTATTTGATAAGAAAATTCGCACTGCCAAAAATGGCTTAACGAAATGTTTACTCGGGGAGAGCAAGAACAAATAAAAATGACGAAATCGCCAGAATTTTTTCATTTCAATAGTTTGGAAAACTGCAACAAGTTTTTCAAACTTTTCGGCCTCTCGGATATCCTGGCACGCCGTGTAAATGTCAACTTACAAATTGACCATTTTACAAAGTCGTATCACCCCCCCCCCGTGAGGTTACGTCGACGTTGCGCGTGCCCCTAAACCTTTTCCTTCTCTTCTCAGGGAAACCAAAGTTGTCGCCTCCCCGGAGAAGAAAGTCGTAGAGGAGGAGAAGAAAAAAGTCGTGGAGGAAGCCGAACAAGCCGACGAGGACTCGAGGGCGTCCGAGAATGGCGATGCCAAAGAAACTAAGGAAAATGGTTCGGTCGAGGAGAAAGAGTCCGACGACAAAGAGTCGGAATCCACGGAGAACGGCGACTCCACGGGTACATCTTTTTAATCATTTTTTACAAAGTTCTACCCGTTTCGTAAAGGAAATTAAAATTAATAAATTCCAATTGCCAAACGAATACTTCTGTCCGATTCGACCACCCGTTCGTCGAGGTCGCTCTTTCCGTTAATAAGGTCACGGCGAGCGAGCGGCCGCTTTGCCTTAACCCGAAGCAAAAATACCCTCGTGCAAATATAACATCGGACATTAAACTCTAGAGTATACTCGGGATGTGGGACAGGAATTTATTTTGGGTTGTTGCGCTCTACATTGCAAAGAGACCGTTTATTCAAAGTTTTCTCACGGAAATCATTTTTTATCTATGAGAAAACGAAAATAACTTATATATGTAATAAAAAATATCTGCATCAATATTTAGTAATGATTTGTTCTTTCGATAAGAGAATTTTTCTCATGATTTACTCGTATACTTTGCGTAAAGACGTATTACAATTCCATCAACATCCGTATATTCGCAAATCATTACAAACGTTTAACACCACTGTTAAAAATGCCAACAAAGAGATTCTCAAACTTTTCGTAATTTAATATTGAAATTGTGCGAATGATATTTTTCACGAGTCACAATGAGACTTTTGTGCAAACTGGTGTTTTCAAACGTCGGTGGAATTGCTTTTGAAAGTTTGAGCTTTTCTTAAAAATGTTGACCTCGATCTCCCGTTCTCCATTATCGCGAGTGATGAAATAACGGATATTTTGTGGATGTTTCGCCTCCGCTTGTAATTGCTATTTTGCTGGCAAGCATTCAGCAGAGAGAGAGAGAGAGAGAGAGAGAGGGAGGCCCCATTAGACGCGAGAAACAGTTTTCTAACGTTTTTTCTTTACCCCAATTTCAGAGGCACCAGTCGCGGATGCGTGCAGCATAAAGAGGAAATCAACAGCGGGTGTTGACGCATCGTCCGAGGAGGCATCGGCGGTCGACGGTGTCAGTCCAGAGAAGAAGGCAAAACTGGACGAGAAGCCGGTCGAGGCTGAGAGCAACGGAGACGCGGAAACCGCGGCCTAATATAATCTCATCTTTTCTCCCCCTCCCTAACGTCCTTTCTCCTCCCGACTCAACTATTCCCCCCACCCTCCTCCATCTAAACATAATATCCCAGACCTAATTCTATGAACAGTTTTACAGTTCACAGCGTGAATTCGGACCGCCGATTAAAACCGCGGCGAGAGTCTGAGTGAAGAGATCAGTAGAGAGAGAGAGAGAGAGAGAGAGAGAGAGAGAGAGAGAAAAATGAAGAGAGGGCTCGAGCGAAACTCTTAAAAAACTACTGATAGTATTATTTAAGAAACGAAAAATCAAAGAAACGGTACTTGTATTAAATTGACACTGCTATTACGAAGCATGAGCGAGGATCGAGCTTCGAACCCAAAATCTCGAGATTCTCTCTCTTGCACGTGCTATCCTCGCCCCACAAAAAAACACACATTTACCTGTTACATTGTTACAATAAGAAGAAAAAGATAAGGGAAAAAAACGAGACAATGACGCGATATTGATAAGGGACGACACGTATATTTGTAATTTGAAGAAAATTACGAAGTTTCGAGGTGGAGGAGAGATACGTTTCAAATTTCGTTGATCCTCCGTCCGCGAGTCACCCTACGGTTGACAAGCTCGGAATTTTTCTTTTTTTTTTTTTAATGACGATACGATATAGACACACTGATCCTCGGGTGCGTTGAATTATTTTCTTTTTTCTACCTTTTCTCTTCGAACACAAATTTCTCTCGAGTCGAGTAAGCGGCGGTAAAGGCACTTATATATTTCTTTCTGTGAGCTGAAAGTACATTCCTGTATTTAAAAGAAAAGAAAAAAAAGAATTTGGCGAATCCAAACTTTTTACGACGAGCAAAACAACTGTTCTAAAAAGAGGAAAAAGAAAAGAAGGCATTTAAAGTATTTCGTGCATTGCTGACTGTACCGATAGTTGTACACAACAAAGAGGAAACGATCGCGGTTTGGACGCAACACGATTTGTCGTCGCCGCTGCTCGTTTCCGCGGGCGGCTTTTTCTTTTCTCTTTCTTCGTCTTATATATTTATCATATAGAAACAATCTTATTGTATCTCGGAGAGGGTTGAACAAAGTACGCGCGAATCTGCATCATCCACGATAGACTCGATGTACAGACTAACAACTTGAAAAAAAGAAGAAGAAATATAAAACAAAAACCGTATACGTTTAACGTTAACATTTATACTTGTGAATCCTTCGACGAGCACACTTGGTCTTCGATGATACGGTGAAAAATTGTTTACCTTCTCCCAGGGAGAAAAATACGCTCCAGGAACAAAAAACGAATTGTATCTCACTGCCGAACTTGGATTGCGGTTGTATTTCGTCAGAATTCGCGTGCCGAAATTCAAAGGTCCCCTTTTTTCTATTCGCATCATTTTCGATGCTACGAAGCGTGTGCAATTCGCAGCTGAGGACCCAAATGCAGACACAATATTTTCTCACTCTTTTCATGTGCTATTGTGAACGGATGTTACAAATACTGCAGGAACGTAATTTTAAAATAAAGTGTAATAAAAAAGAACGAGAAACAAGGTAACGTGAAAAGTACAGAGAATTTCTTTTTGAAATGAAGAGCTCTTGTCCCCCGTTCCGATTCGTATAACTCGAAGGTTACACCAAGAGATTTTATATTTGATATGATACGCAAGCGTCAAAGTAAAGGGCTGATCGCTCGTCACGCCGCCACGCGGCAGTTTGATTCGCAGCATATTTCAAGCCGCCCGTAAGAACTGTTCTATGCACGTCTGACTTGGTTGCTTCGGATTTAGTCGGTCGCCAGGCGACTGTCCGGAACAATTAAGATGGCTAACCTCTCGACGTTGACGCGGAGTTTGTCCCTCATCGCAAACTCTCTGTCACACGGCAGGTATATTTGATCGTTCAGTTTTATTCCTGCTCAAACGTCCGAACGGTTTTCGCAAAAAGTACCACCGAAAAGTTGAACGTCTCGGAGAATGCTCTCTCGCAACAATGAAACATAACCTCTAAATAATTTTATTGTCATTTATTCGGCAATGTTTTCGTTGATAGCGCGCTATAAGAGTAAAACTATTGCAGATTAGGAATGATTGTTTCATCGAGGTCCTACGCCATCTTTCCGCGGCATTACATAAAGCCAGTTTACGACAAGGCTAACCAAGCTGGTCAAGCCGAATCTGGCGAGATTATCAAAATTGCTCATACTCCAATTTTGCCGGCTTTGGCTGACAACACGTCCTCCGTATTTCACGACCCCGAAATAGCGTGCGTATAAAGCAAATCTTTAAAAACGAATTGATAAATCTATTGATTCGATTCAACGGACGATCGCTACAATTCTATCCGCATCTGTCAAGAGCTTCCGTTACTCCAGGAAATTCATAAACTTCATGATGAGGAAGGGTAAGAAACAGCTGGCGAGACAACTATTGGACGAAACGTTCACGAACGTGAAGCGCATACAGCTCAAGAGATACCACTCGGCCACGCCGGAGCAACGCGAGAACATCGAGCTGGACCCAGTGAAAATCTTCTACAGAGCGGTCGAAAACACAACCCCTGTGATGGATACGATCAGAAGCTCCCGTGGTGGCGTCACGTATCAGGTAAGCCGAGAATCTCCTTCCTAGATGTCCGGCGGATGAAACGACGCAATCTTGTTTCTAGGTACCGGTACCGATACTCGACAACCGACAACGTTTCCTCGCAATGAACTGGCTCATCAAGGCTGCTAAAGAGAAGCCCAGAAACGAGAGAATGCACGTAGCCCTGGCTCAGGAATTAGTGGATGCCGCTCATAATCAGGTAGTCCGGATGTATTTTCACTTCTGCTTGGGCAAAGATATACTCAACGTTCCGCTTTTCAGGGTCGGGCGGTCAAAAAGAAGCAAGATCTCCACAAGCTGTGCGACGCGAATCGCGCCTATGCCCACTTCAGATGGATGTAAACGGTCGACCGACGACCAATGTTAATTCCAGCTTTGCTTTCTTTGTAAATAAATACATACGCAACTGTACAAACTCTGTCTCATTCAAAGGCGTATTTTACCAAATACAGCATTGAATATTCTGTAGTCGAGTATTTTGCCGGCTTCCGCGAACAGTTTGAGCGGTTGCTTCAAGGTGGTCAGACGAACTTTCTGGTACATTCGATCCTTGATTTTGTTGGTCGGCTCGCTCAGCGGACAAACCTCGTCGATACTCGCATCCGTGTTCTTTCTGCTACCCCAGTAATTAACGTAAGAGAACTTTAAGCTTTTCTCGTCGTCCTTGATATAAATGAAGCCGATCGCGTTGTTGAATAAAAAGCCGATGGAGTGAAGAAATACCACGATAAATCCCCCTACACGTACAAGATGGAAAATAGTCATCGGTTTGAGAAAACAGTGGAGGGGACAGGGTTTTTAAGGTTTGGCTTGAATTCTTTATTAAGAAAGTTGAAGGCTTACCAAAAACCGAGAAACTATCGTAAATTTGCGGAAACAAGTAGTAGTCTACGTAAGGCTTCGCGATGTATATCACTGGCATTCCGCAAGTATAAATAAGAGTAGCGTGCAGCTTCATTCTGTTTACTATACCCGCAGCTCTTATCTGGGGTAAGTCATATAACACAGAGTATTCGGGAAATTGTTTCGACCGAACGGCAACTTGGCGATCGGGAACTTGTGTCAAAAGGGCCGTACGAGCCAGCAATCGGTGGAAAATTAAACCCGAATGACATCGTGAAGCGAGTAGAGCCATGACAATTTTTTTCTTCACCGATTAAACTATCTGCCCGGAATACTTTTCTATATTATTGCTTCGTTGTTTTCAATGGAAGATGATTGTAGAGTTGCGATGTTTTGGAGCAACTCATTGCTTTGAGACTGCCAACGAAACCACGGCGAATCGCACTCGTGAAGATTCGTAGCTCTTATGGGCGGCTGCTTCGAACAAGCGCTGGACGGTGCTGCCATCGCATTCTTGTGTAAACTCCCAAATCGTTGCACGGGTATTCTGTAAATTGGTAGCAATAGCCATTCGCGTGTCCGATCCAGAAGAATGGGCGCTTCTCATTGGCTGTTGCTGGCCGAAGATACAGCAATCCGCCGTAATGACTTACAATAGGCGTAGAGGTCGTATCCAATCAGCTGGTTTCCACATGGAACGCCGATGCCAGTCTGAACGCGTGTTTATAAAATCCATTTGTATACACTTGCGCGAATATTATAATTAAATGTAGTCAGTGTTGAACAAGTTCAACGAATTCGTCATGAGTGTACATAATCTCAAAGAAGCGTAATTGTCACACTTTATGCTTTTCATTCATCGTACTGTTCACGTTTGTTATTCGATTTTGAGGTTATGCTAGTCGCGCACAGCATGCGCCGCGCGAAACGAGTCGTTTCATCTGACAAATTCAATCTCAGGATACTCAACTACTTCGTGTTGATTGTTATTTCCTTTCGTTCGATCTATTCATCAGTTTTCCAATTTAGCCTTTTTCGTTCCGAAAATTCATTTTTCCACTGTTACGTCGATAGAATTTTCGCTCTATTGAAAAACATGAATTTATCACAGGTTTGCTGTGGAATCGAAGCATGACGCATTTTACACAGGTGGAAAGATTTGCGTAAGTACTAGAAAGTTACCTACCGTCTGTTATTATTCACCAAGCGTAACGAACTTCCAATCACCTTCACTATTTTGTCCCCTGTACTGTTTCGAGTTACCAAAGTACCAACCGTCCTTGCAGTAGTCGTACGTTATCGAATCTTTGCGTCGAATTCTTTACCCTACAGTGGAGCCCTGACGGAGAGCATCTGTTGTGTCAAAACGACGGGGCGATATCCGTTCTGTTGGTAAAGAAGGGTTTGGTAATTTGTCGATTGGGCGAGACTCAGGATGACCAGGCGGAAGACACCATCAATACCTTTACCGTCTCTCCGGACAATATCCACGCCGTCACGCATCACAAGAGTAGCCTTTTTAAATTATGGACTTGGCAAGGTGAACTTCTAGTTTGTGCATCAGACATTCTTAAGCTCTTTAATAATCGATAACAATACCAATTGAGAAGAAATAATAATTGGCAAAAATTGATCGTGACAATTCGCAGCTCGTTGAAAAAGAAAAACCAAGGCATTTAATTTAATTTAATTTGCCATGTAATTTGCACAGTTTAATTATCATTTCATTGAGCGTTGTCTTTGAAGTAAATCATTAACGCTGCACATTTTTTATTCCAGACGGGAAGCTCGTCAAACTGTGGAAGTCGATACACGCCGGTCCGGTGGCCCGAATTGCTATGCGCGAAGGTGGCGAAACAATGGCTTCCGGCGGCAGCGACGGCAGTGTAAGGCTCTGGGATTTGAAGCATCAGGCGTGTACTCACAGTCTGAGAGGGAGTACCGGGGTTGTGAGCGTGTTGGAGTTCCATCCGGATGCACGAAAAGAGCTGCTGTTCGGCGCTGGCGACGACGCCAATATACTCGCCTGGAGCACCAAGAACGCACAATCCAGACTGAAGCTCGCCGGTCACTTTAGCAAAGTCACCGCTCTGTCTTTCCACGAAGATGGCGTTCATTTAGTCAGGTGCCCAGTTTCCAAGAAAGATAACGGTAGCTCGATCGACGGAGACCATCGTCTAACGGACATGATTGGTTCGCAGCTCCGGACGTGACAAAGTGCTGATTCTATGGGATATCGAGAAAGGAACGTCGATTCGTATTTTACCAGTTTACGAAAGCATCGAGGGCACTTTTGTGGTGCCCACCGGTGCGGTATTACCGTTTGACCTTAAAGATGAAAAGTTCAGTAATATATACGCAGCCAGCGCAGGCGAAAAAGGTATTTATCATTATTGAATAGTGTAACCATCATTGTCGGCTTATGTAAGTCAGCTCTAGTCCTGTTACGAATTTCCTTCGCAAGGCTCGATAT
>JAPYZJ010000331.1:0-55386 GCA_030522765.1 Ophioninae sp. B BG-2022a
TTTTTTTCTTTTTAGAAAGTATATTCAATTTTCAATCGTGAGAAGATTTTTCTTTTTTTTTTCTTTTTAGAAAGTATATTCAATTTTCAATCGTGAGAAAATTTTTCTTTTATTATCGTTTCAGAAAGTATTTTCAGTTTCCAAATGTGAGTATTTTTTTCCTTTGCAGGAAGTATTTTCAATTTTCACATTTAAGAACTTTTTTTTTTTTTTTTTAAAAGTACGTGCAATTTCAAAATGTGAGAAAATGTTCATTTTCGTTAGGAAGTATTCGCAAAATTCAAATATGAGAAAATTGTTAATGCAATGATCATGCTGCTTGTTTTATACGTTAATAACAATTAGATATTCAAAATTGTTTTGTAATTTATAATATCGGATTGATAATACGAAACATCGTTAAAAACACACTTCGAGAATGTTTTATAATTCATTCAATTCGTTAAATTCAGTTGATTTTCTTGAAAAAGTATTTTCAAATTGCAAACGTGAGAAAACGCTTTTTTTTTTATTAGAAAATCTATTCGTTTAAAAAATTTTATCGTCGTCATGAATTATTACTTGCAACAAATGTAAATAAATGCGCATTACATTGTAGAAAATTGTGTCTCCGAGTCGATCTATTTTTTTTTTTTTGCGTTTTTGCTTTTATCGTGAAGGAATCCCGATACATATTCAATCGGGATCGGTAATAAAAGTGAGTATTCGTAATGAAACAGCTGTCAAAACCGATGAATTGTATCGATGAAATATTCGCTGGAATCGATCGGTGAAATGAAAAATCGATATTGCAACGTTGATAATAACGATAATAGTAGCGAGGCTCGTAATCTCGTTCCGAGGATTTTATGCTCCTCGTCTGAATTCTCGCATGGATTCCGCGAGAGGCTGATCTTTGCACGAAGGTGCAACAACGCGTCGACGAGCATCGAGTGACGCGCGTCTCGCACGAATTTCCGCATACGCATTGTCGTGCCAACATTTCTTCAACCGAAGCAAAAAGCCGCGGTAAAATACAAGAAAATTTTTTTTTTTTAAATATACAAGCCCGGAATCGTGTGAAAATCCACTTTGTTGGGACAAGTGTCGTCGATCCACCCAAACGAATTTTTTGATTTTTTTAAATCTCGCGTGCACTTCGAGATTCCAGTGACGTGTCAGAGTACGTTGTAATTCCCAAACATTGTCGCATCGACACTCAAACCCTCGACGAATTCCATTCTTTTTATTCGTGAATATTTTTCGAGGGTTTCTCGTGACAACATTTTTTTTTTTTCATTTAAACTCTTCAGAAAAAAAAAACACTTTTCGTCTCGGTCGATTCGCGAACAGAATCGATCAAATTTGCATTTAGAACATTTTCATATTGTTATAAGATTATTACAGTATTATTATTGTTAGCATTATGATTATCGGATTTTTTATTATTACAAGATTATATTGTTAAGTGATAATTACAATATTGTACTATTTAGTGATAATAATTATTACGAGATTAAAATAATAATGATATAGTCTTACAATCAATAACCAGTATTTCGATAATCATGTTAAAATTATATTATAATCATTATTATTATTATCATTATTATTATTACTATTTATAAATTATATTTATATTGTTTTGGATTTTACAAAATTTTTAAATAATTTGGCATAACTTGTTTCGTAATTTTTTTTTTATTTAGCTTTTGTCATGTGGCCCAGTTTTATTTTTCATATTATTTATAGAAGATAAATCCACTATTTAACGCTATATTGATAGCAGCTTATAGTTATTGAAAAAAAAATAATATTATTTATAATCGACTTTTCATCGATCACAAAAGTACCAAGTAAATGTAAAAACTTGTAATTTTCGACACAGAATATTCCTGCATAATCAATTATCTTGCAAACAAAAATTTTATTTGTAACTCAATTATCATTATAATTTTTTGATAGAGTCATAATAATTGAATAGTCATAATACAATTATTTTATTTATAAATTAATTCAGTGTTGCATATATTCATAATACAAAATAATATTTTTAACAAATTTCCTCTCATTAAAAAACTACTATTAGACACAATCAAGAGGATCATTCGTATCATCGAAACGATCATTTCTAATTCTACTGAAGTTTCAGTAACGAGCAAAGCTGTCGAAGAAAAAAAAAATGTCAGTTGTTCCTTTTAAGTCAGAAATGATCGTCTGGCCAGCCTTTTATGACGCAATTTAATCGCGTTTGAAACATTGACGTAGAGATGACGGTCCAATTTCTTCGAGAGTGTGTGATCGACGTGTCTTTGCGATTCGTGTTTATGCGATATGTAGATTCGACTCTTCATGCATTTACCTGCATATTTAATTAGTAAATACGAATGACGCGCGGAAAATCTCTCGACTTTGGTAAATTTTCCACAAGGACTTCAAAGGTGTCAATAAATATGTATATATATATATCTATTTTAAAAATTTTTTTTATTTTTTAAATATACGAAATGGACGTATGAAAATAAAATAATAAAAAAAAAATAAAATAAAAATAAATTTTTTTTAAATGCAAATAAAAATATTTGTATTTTTTTTTCTTCGTTTTCACGAAATGAAAATTCGTGTAATGGGGAAATATTGAATGAAACGTAAAAGTGAAGGGGAGGGGGGACTGCGGTCAATGAAAATGCAAATTTGAAAAGAACCAACGAATTCAGTCGTTCACCGGGTCCTTCATCTTAATTTCTCCATTTCCACTCTCACGATTGATCGAACGAAACACACACACACTCGTAACATTCCGAGAGCACAGAAAAAAAAAAGAAAAAAAAAACACGTTGTTAAACGCTTTACGATCGTTTTCGTTTTTTGATTGAATTTTATTAGTTAAATTATCCGGTTGTACTTCGATAAAGTGACACTCACTCGTTTCAACCACGAGCATCGGTGTTTCTTTTTTTTTTTTACATCGAGTTGTTAGCTTCCTTCGTTTGCACTCGTTGCAGCTTGCCTCAATGGAATGCAACGAAAAATCTTGTGCATGGGTATTAAAAAATTGCGGAAATTTTTGAAATTTCGACGAATTATAGTTGTTAAAGGAATAAGTATCGAGTAATTAAGTGTTTTAGATTTTTCACATTTTTTGGATTTTACTTTCAGATCTTTTCCACTTTTTTCTCTATTTGTTAGATTTTTTTATAGTTTTTTAAGTAATTATAAATATATGAATGTAATATATTTGATTGGGCTAAGTTTCGAATAAATGGCTCGCGTTGTCGCGTTTGCAATATTTTCGAAAATTCGAGGAATTATAGTTCTCGATAGAATAATAATGAAATAGTTAATTATTTTCGATCGTTTTTTACTTTTTTTGCCTTTCGTTTACAGATTTTTACATTTTTTCACGTTTTTCAGATTCTTTCATGTTTTTTTTCTAGTAATGATAAATATAAAAATTTACCACGATTGATTGAGGTAAGTTTTGAATAAATGGATCGCACTGTTGCGTTTGTTAGTCTATTTATAAAAAAAAGTGAAAAATTCATTTTAACGATGAATCAATCGGCGATCAATGGAAAGCTCATTGAGAATTGAGTTTTTGTGTAATTATCAATAATAATAAGATTACTCGAACGTATCAAATGAAGTAAAAAAATTCAATTCAATTATTGTTGAAAGTAAAAAACAAAAATTTCCGAGCGAAAAAAAAAATAGAAAATCAACTTGTATTATCCGCAATCTTAAGTTTATAATCTCGATTTTTATCATCGCTTTCCTCATCGGGCGATCATTTTAATCGAATTATCGTGCAGGTTTGGTGAAAGGTTGAAGTTCGTTCGTGCACTCTCTGAAATCGACCGAACGAAAATTATTTCGTCGATCATGAAATATACAAATTAAAAAGCGACTAAATAAAAAAAAAAAAGAAGAAAAAAAAAACAATCGAAAACTCGTTCACAAATCGTGAGTCAAATTCCGCGTCATCGAGTCCGAAGAAATACGAAAAATTGTGATTTCTTTTACGATCGAACTTAGGCAGTCCCCTTAATAGCCTGCTTTTATTTCACTTGAATATCGCAGTTTTTGTACATTATCGAGCAAGTTTGTTCAAAGGTTGAAGTCTCAGGATATTTAAATTATTTACGTATCTAAATAAATAAATCTATATATACATATATATATATATATATAGATTTTAGTATTTTTACGTGGACACATCAACGGTCCAATTCTCGTACCATCCAATCTTGTCGACATCCAAAAATTAATGAAAAGTACAAAAAATGTCAAAGCCAAGATTGCATTCTTTGACGACGTAACGAGCCTCCAGTTTTTCTCTTGGACGAGTTTCTTTTTTTTTCTTGATTCGCGCAAGTTCCCGAGGCAACGGATATGCGAGAATGGAGGGTGATAAATAAAGGTGGATTTGTTTCCCCACCACACAGTGAGCCGGACGATACGGGAGGATCGGTAGTGCGGCCTCTTGGTGAGAATACGAGAGCCCCTTTCGTGTACACACAGTTGTCTTCGTTCAAACGCTTGCCGCAGAACTCTTCTTCCGCCGCAACTTTGTCCGTAACCGAGGACGAGTAAACGCCGATCACCGGCAAAGATAATCGATCCTTGACGCGTCGATCGACAAAGATACGACAACCCTAGTGATCATCAATCGGAACCGAGTTTTTCGACGGTTCTGCCAGGCGGAAAACCCGCGGGTAAAATCGCCACCGGAAGTCCCTCGAAGACGAACTCAACGAGTGACTTATATATATTTATATATTTATATGTATATATTTATGTATATATATATTCGATCGTGATCGAAATTCGTCGCGAGAACGATAGAAAAGTAAACGTTTTGTTTTCTCGGTGACGAAGGCCCCCCTGTTGAGAGAAAGTGTCGTCCGTGTTATAGAAAAGCTGCGTGCCACTGGAATTCACGAACGAATAAGGTTGGTGAAACTCTAATCGTTCGCGTTTCAACGCTCTGTATTATTCGATTGCTCGGGAGTAAGATCATTCGAACAACTCCGAATATTCGGCAAAATTCATTTTAAGGGATGCTGGATTATATCATACCGGAAATGACGACTCGAGCTATTCGTCATTTTTCCAGTCATTCGATTTTTTTATTCTCGAAGCTTTTACATACGTTGCTTTTTTTTTCAAGTGATATTTTTTCGGCTTTCTCTAAGAGGATACATTCAGCAATTGTCGATTTTCGAATTTTGGTGCGTGATCTGATTTTTAATATTTTTTTACATTTTGCTGTCAAAGGCGAAAAAAAAATATATCCGTACTTTCAGACGTAAAGAATATGTGTGTAAGAATGTAGAAATGGTTTTTTTTTTGTGGATTTAGAATGTGAAATGTTTTAAAAAATATATTGTTTGACAGTTTTTTGGAAATATTAATATATTATAAGTAACGTAATAATATACAAAAATTTATTTATTAATTGCAAATAATAAAAATGTCCATTCTTATATATTAGTAATATTTATAAATAAATTAATATATTTACTTTCCGATATTGAGTTTGAAGTATAAAAAAAATTATTGCATAAAATCCATATTCAAAAATCTAAATTTAAAAATCCATTAGTATTTTCAAACAATAGGAATATATGAAAACATATTTGTTTTTTTATTTGTCAATATCGAACATGATATATATTTCTATTCGTTAATATTTCGAGAGCATTTTTACCGCGCAGAACATTTCTGATTAATTATTCTCCTATCCGTTTATAAATTTGACAAAAAGGAAACTGCAAAAAAATGTTCACGGTGACAAAGAAGAGAAAAAAAAAAAACAAAAATTCGTAGTAACATCCTCGTAGATGTCATGCTCGAAAAGCCACTTCGCTAAAACTTCATTTAACGTGAAAACTTCATAACGTTACGGACCGTGAAAATCGTGGTAATAATTCGATAATGGCAAACGTGTATTTAACGGTGTTAGGCCCAGAGGAGAATGGAAAATCGAAAAATTTACGTACAACTACGATTGGCGTGGCGATCGAGAGACTTTGTCCAGTCGGGGCCCCGATAGCCGGTTGCTCAACTATCGGTGAGCAATCCGGCCGACGTACTTAAAGACCTCAAGCTCATACCCGAGCGATGCATTATTTATCAAGCGTCTTGGAGTTTTGAGATGCGACAGCGAAATAAGTAATCGAAATCCCAAACGCGAACTGGACTCGCCTTCGCTGTGTGTTCCCCGCTTACTACTCTTCTTTTTCTTTTATTCTTTTTCTATACTTCGTTCATTCCGCTATTTGCGCGAGTTGTTCGTCTCTAATCCATGAATTTTATTCCCCTTCTCATCCGAGCGAGTGAAACTCGATTTGCGTCTCGGCGATTGAGAACGAACGGGCGCTCGTAATGAATAACGAGCTTTCTTCGGCTCGACGGAATTAACGTTTATTTTCCGGGTCGTTTATCATCGCCGAGAGACGATCGCGGACTATCATCGATTGGAAAAGTCCAGAGGGTATAACGATGCTTACACGGCTAGAAAGTTCTTCGACCAAGTTACGAATGATCGAAGAATTACGTGACGATCGAATTTCCTTATTCGCATTTCAATTCGTTGCCCGATGAGGTCTTCGCAAGAGGGCACAGGGAAACTGACAAAAACTCGGGATGAACGACTATTTTTTAATAAAATTTTCAGTCGTGGCAGAGATTGGAGGAGACAGTGCTCGTCCGAGCGGTCACCCATCCAAGTATTGCCAGAAATGGAACGATCGATGCTCCGTTCACTTTCGACCGACACTTCGCGGCTGTCAGGTGCGAAGGCTTGCGAATTTCCGGTTATCGTTGTCCAATTCCATTTCGTCAGGAGGGCACAGGGAAACTGGGAAAAACTCGAGACTGACAGGTGTATTTTGGGAGTTTTCAGTAGTTCTGTGAACGTAAGGTCAGTGGGTTTGAAACTCGCTCACTGATTGCCAGAAAAGATGACTCGCTGAACGGTCACCCATCCGAGTACTGCCGACAAATGAACGTTCATTGATTTTATCACTTTTTCCTGAAGCTTCGTTGTTAACTGCCCAGCATTGCAAATTTCCGGTAGTCGCTGGCCAATTTCGTATCGTCAGGAGGGCACAGGGAAACTGGCGAAATCTCGTAACCCAAGCTTTAGATTTCCGTGGTTTCAATTGTACCATAGTCCTAACGTCAGTAGTGTTTATCCGCGCTCGTTGATCGACAAAAACTTCCCCCTGCGGTCACCCATCCAAGTATTGGCGAGGTCGAGTATCAAATTTATCGACGCCGTACCTACATAAATCGATAATCGCTTTTCCAATATGACTTAACCTAATGACACTCGTAGATCGTTATCGCGTATTAATATTTGATTCTCACGGCGTGCAACGGTCAATTGAAGTTCCTGTTTAGTTTCTCATTTTCGATTCTCGACTCGCTCAAATAGCACGGCGAGACGTCTTAACGACGCGTGTACGTATACGTAGAGACAGAGTATGTTTACACAAGCGCGCCCGTGCAAGAAACGAAACTCACCATTCGTGAACAAATTTGCCTCGCTCAAATGTCAGGACCCGAATTTCCGGTATCACAAGACGCGCTAGCCTTTCCCAGAAAACGCTGGAGATTTATGCGTACGTGTCGCCTCGTTTCAAGTAACATCCGATGCGTCTCGCCTTGAACGTTCCAAATTTCCATCAGACACGTTACGCAGATTCCCGCGGATCAACTTTTTTTTTCCTTTTTTTTATTACGCTGTTCGATAGCTTGACAAAAACGCAAAACTCGACAAGTTTTTTTTTTCCCCTCTTGATATCGCAAAAAACGCAAGCTCGCGACCTTTTTTACCCTCGAAGGCAGGACGTTCATATTTTTATGAAAACGGAGCTTGGAACGAAATTTTAGCACTTGGAGGCGCGAATTTCTTCGATTTCAAAGTCATCAGACCAAAGCGATCATTTCCAAGTGCCCCAAGTGACAAAGATCGTTCGGAGGGACGAATGTCAATTCTTTGGTTTTTCAACTTAAAAAAGAACTGCAGTTCGGAAATTTCGATTACGTATGTGCCTTTCAATATTTAAACACCCACGAGTTACCTCGGGAACGATTTTATCA
The DNA here is from genome assembly GCA_030522765.1 of Ophioninae sp. B BG-2022a. Lineage (NCBI taxonomy): Eukaryota > Metazoa > Arthropoda > Insecta > Hymenoptera > Ichneumonidae > Ophioninae sp. B BG-2022a. Next base: position 8,089 of record JAPYZJ010000331.1, read on the forward strand.
TTGAGAGATAAAAATCATATTTTATGAACGTTCGCAATAAAATGTTTTGTTTTTTGTATCATTAATAAGTTATTTAATTGATTATTCTTTAATGATTGATTGATTTTAATGTATCTTCTTTAATGATTCCGTCAAAGTCTTTAATTAAATTAATTTAATTCTTTAATTTAAATAACATTATAATTAAAAGTTAAATTAAAAGTTATTTAATTAATAAATTAAATTGTAATGTTATTTAGTGTTAATTAATTGTTACAATTAATGTAAATTAACAATTAATGTAACAAATTAATGTAAAAATTAATTAATCGAACGAACCAACGATTATTAATCAAACGATTACTTTACGTATGCATATTCCGATAAATCTCGTTACTTCCGGGTTCATCGTAATTTCAGCTGAAAAAACAAATGGAAACGAATTGGCGCGAACACGTTTTTCGAAACTCCTTTTAGGTCCGGGTTCTGATGCAGCCTTGAATCAGCACTGATAAAGTCGTTTGAAGCAAGCTGCACGCGTTCGTGTAATGACTGCGTGGTAATTGTGACAAAGAGCGAAACAGAAGTTTCGTCGGGCGGAATTTTGCGATGCCTGATACGACCTTTCTTCGCTCATGTATCGACTCACCTCTGCCACTTATCACTTTGTTCACGACGATCTCTTTATCGTCCCTACTAGCGCGACGACGAGCTCGATAAGAAAACTAAAACAGGTTTCCATTCGAATATTCTCTGCTTTGCTTCATTTCGTTTTCGTCCGTCAACTTGGAAAAATGTTTAGCACTTTCATGAAAAACCCGTTTGTTTATCCAAGGCTCTCACCGAACATTATGTTTTCTCGTCGTATCACTGAAAACAAAGTCGACGAGTGTACGTAGCTGTTTAGAGTTTTCCAATGGTAACGCATAACCCAAAAACTCGTGCTACTATTTTCCTTTTTTTCGAAAATCACAATAAATTTTGACTCGAAAGAAAGTCACCAGAAACCATAAATAATGCAATTTGAGAAAACCCTTTGAAAACGTAGCAACGAAAGAGGCCAAAGCAAAAAACAAATTCGTAAGTGGAAAAAAGAAGTCTTAGAGACTCGATAATTGAGGTATTACTGGATGGACCGTTTAACCTTACAAACAGTTGATTTAATAATAAATTAACGATTGAAAGTAAATTCGACGATATCGTGTGTTGGACTATTCAATGACAAAATTTTTTCAATGTTTAAATTTAATTAATACGTTTAGATCATCTAATTATTTATTATGAATAAATACCAAAAAATCACATATATACCTATATGTATATATAGACATATATTTTAATTTATAATAATACTTATCATTATTATTATTATTCGTGAAAAACTCTTTAATACCCATTCACCAATACCTTAATTGAATCAATGGCGAGAAAAGTGGAAGAATTTCCTACGAGTATCGTATTTTTAAAAAATACTTTTTAAAAATTATCAACACGATGATATTCACAAAATATGGTGAATTAATTAAATTATTAAAACAGAGAATGAAGCCAGAAAAAAATACTAGAAGTACTAAAAAAGATTTTAGCCCGTCGAAAAGTAACTTAGGGGAGAAGGAGATGGGGTACCCATCGAAATTCATAGTTGAAACTGACCACTCACGCTGGTGCATGCATCGTTTCATGCGCCGCCATTACACTTGTCATTCCCCCGGCCTTAATTGTTCGCAAGTACACACGTGTCGAAAAAATCATAAAAAAACTATTTTACTGCAAATTGCTTATCATATTTTCTTCTGGTTTGACACGTAAGTGTGGCTTGTTAAATAATGCTAGCTGGTGACGTACGGCTGTGATTGACGCTTAAACTAATCTATAATAAGGTAGGCATAGTGTTTTTCATGAGATTGCCGACTGTTTTTTTTTTCTTTGATTATTGGTTGAAAATAGCTCGACAGGCAAGATGGAGTAATGACTACCCCATCTTGCCCCATATTGTTTCTGTTTGTTTGGGTTTGTATTTTGTGTGCTTTTCGTAGTTTTTCTTTTTGGTATTAGGAACCAGTATTAGACGCACTCATTACAGCCAGCTGAAAACCCTATTAGTCAGGAGTCAGAAATATTTCAACAAACTCCGAACCCAATTAGTGAGGAACCAGAGACTTTTAATGCTTTGCCTTTGACTTTTCCAAAACAACTCTTTCAACTTCCGGATACCAAAAAATTCTCTCGTGTTACTAAAAAAAGGTGGAAAAAACAGAAATTATCATGTCGTCTACAAAAGAGAATTAGAAGTCGCCGCCCAGAAGAAAAAAGATGCTGAAGAGAAAAAATTAGAGAAAATAGAAACAAAGAGAAAAGATGAATTAAAAAAAATAGAAGAAAACTACTGCAAAACCTGAAGCAAAAATAACAAAACGACGAAGAGTCTCATCATCTGGAAATGAAAGTTAAGATGAGGAGTACACACCGTGTACATATTGGAGGGAAGTATATTCTGCTTCCATTGAAGGGTGGATATCATGCTCACGTGGTGGAAGATGGTCACATAATGGCTGTGCAGGAATAGATGATGATGATGACGTTTGCATGTTCTGCCAGTCCAAATAATCATTTTTCTTCCTGATAATTCTCATCGCCCCATCTTACCTCAGGAAAGTACCCCATCTTTAGCAGCACCATGGGGCAAAACGAGGCAAAACACCTTTTTTTTAATTTTGAATTTTTGTTCTCAAATGAATAACTAAAAGTTCCTAGTGTCACCAAATATTAGAAGAGTAATAACTAGCTATTAATTAAAAAATAAATATGATTGTCTCACCATGTAATTTTTTTTTATTGCTCTTTGAATCTTAAGTACCCTATCTTGGTAGCCTCTCCCCTATAATTATATTTAACTTTGATTTATTTAATTGAGCATTCATAGGGAATTCAATGAATAATTCTCATAAAAAATGAATTTAAAAATAATTCAAATAGATTAAAGATAAAGCTGAGAAAAATCTCGAAGTACTTTTGAATCTTTTTGTGATTCGATGCTACTTAACATATGTACATATATGTATGGAGTTCGGATAACAATTGAAGGACGTTTTCACGTGAGGTGTTTTCGGTCGTTGAACTCTCGCTGGTCCAACGATCGTTATAAATTTCCACTACCGGCATAAATCGATCGTGGATTTCTCTCGCACGAATCTACGCGAAATTTATATTATTATTTGTACGTATCCTTTTGCGTAATCTCGTGTGAACTGTACGCGTATAGACGAGCCGCTGTAATAATTGCGGAGAAAGTCATACAAGTACAGAGGTAATATGATGGACACGATCGTGTAACCGCAAAATTTCTCCCACCTTCTTTCTCACTCTCTACCCTGAATGTTATGCAGTATTCATGGCGTGCGAGACTCGGCAATTGCCACCAACACTCGAGTTACACAATTAATAAAACAACAACGAAAATCTATCATGTTTTTTTTATGGAACGGTTTATGGAACCGTTTTTTAAAAAATATTTTTACCACTCGAAATAAAAAAGAAAAAATCAAAGAATTTGTTTAAACTTTTAGTAGATCGAAAAAACATTGTCGACTGTTTTGATTTTGAGTATCTCAAAAAAGAAAAATAATTGCGAGAGAAAACGATTTTTCGAAGTGACATTTCTCGAATCTTGACATTGGTGACACCCGATAGATATTCCCCCGAAAACGCCAATGACCGTTCGATTCGAATTTTCGTACGACCTTCCCACCCCACAAGTTCAAAATTCGGAGCTCCTTCGTTCACGCAGAGACAACGATCATCGAAAAGAAAAGATTCGACGAACAAAAAAAAAAAAAAAGAAACGCTTGACGCGCGTCTTTAAATCGCGAGGTAGACCATACTCGAGCTCTCAGGGAAAAAAAGAAAAAGCGGTGATTACGCGCCTCCCGATCGTACGTGCAAAGTAGGACTAAACAGCGAATACACACGGACGAATCGAGAAACGACGATCGGGACGACTACGACGAAGCCAGTTTTCTTTTCCTGCATCAAAATTTCAATACCACGCTCCATGGAAAGGGGAAAAAAAACGACGCAATTTCAACTTTTCTTTTCGAAAATTTTGTTTTGTAATGAAATATTTATTTATAGTCTAATATGTTGCAATGAAGATTCCTCAAAACTTTAATATTTCTGACAAGTCTTTTTTCATGAAATATTTCGAAAATTTTTCAAACGAAATTAAATAATATCTAAAAAGTCTTTTTGTAATGAAATATTTACCTGTTGATAGTCTTATCTGCTGCAATGACGTTTCTCCAAAACGTCAATATTTCTGAAAAACGTTTTTTTTATTAAATATATCCAAAAGTGTTCGAAAAAAGATCCAACATATCTGAAAAGTCCTGTAAAAAAAGAAAATACGTTTAAAAATGTGCTTTTATGTCACATTGATAAATTATATAAATCATGATAAACAATAAAAATAAAAGGCAAGGGAATAAAAAATATTTCTGAATATTTCTGGGAGATGCATTTAGTAATAAAATATTTACATAATCTTATCTATTGCATCGCCACTCCAATCTTCCTGCAAAGGTGCAATTAAGTAATTCAACTCTGAAGAAAAATGTGTATAAAAAAGCTGATTTCCTCAGATAAACATAACAAGTGTGCATTTATTTAAAAACGATACATGAGAAAAACGAAGGGGAGAAAAAAAACGAAAAACACTTAGTACTTTTATAATAAGTGCTATATCTAATTAAATATTTACGCAGTTTTACCTATCGCAAACTGGTTTTTGCAAACGTGTAATTTGAAAAATGGAGTTTTGCGAAAATTTACTTAAAAAAAACGTTTCTGAGATAAATGTCAAAGAAGTATCTTTATTTGAGCTTCTCTCTTAGTAAAAGTTCATACGTTTACTCATTCTCTTTCTGGACGTTCTGTCTTCAATCCTCTCCCTTTCTCTCTCTCTCTCTCTATTTTTTATTTTTCCCTCTCCTCCTGATGACGTAAAGTTCTTGAACTTTGTGACGTCTGGAAATAATTTTGGTTGGGAATTTCCCTGGAAGGTCGTCCCGACTGCACTTCGAAATGCCAGAAGATGTCTTTTGGGTCTCTCAATAAGAAAAAATCGTCTCTCTGGGTAACAAATACAGAATACGTGAACGGAATATATCCATGTTAGTTTTTACTCCCTTGTTTCCCGGTTTTTTCTCGTCGTACGTCGAGAATTCGAATGAGAAAATGAGCTGAGAGAATTGTAGAAAAATAACGTTCTGAAAGCTGCAACGAATTAATGGGTCAATTTTTGTATTTCTGTTTTTTTTTCGTTTTTTTCAAAACAGGTGGATCGTTGAAAAATGGTCGAAGCTCTGCTGGAATTGGGAGGTCAGGAAGTCGTCGTTGCTGACAATGGGGAGTCACGTGCGAACACACCGAACGAGTGTTTACCGAGCATCGTTCCCATCTCAACCGAAAAAATGAATCTCACTAGTGTACAAAAGTTTTACGCCGGACAGAGCATTTTCATCACCGGTGGAACCGGCTTTCTGGGCAAGTTGCTCATCGAAAAATTGCTCCGCAGCTGTCCCGGCATAGCCAATATTTATCTGCTCGTCCGGCCAAAAAAGGGAAAGAATCCTCACGAAAGAACCGATGAACTCTTCGATGATCCGGTAATTGCATTTTTTTTTTACGTTTGGATAAATTTTCGAGAAACTTCTATCTCTGATCGAGCTGAAATTTCACACAGACCTTCCTTTCGACATTCTAAGAAAAGCCCTCGAAAGATTTTTGGCGACTGACAATAGTTTTCGAGATATTGAATTTGGAAAGTTCTTTTTATTTCATTCTGCTTTCCTGGTATACCGGACAAACCCAGGCATACCTAAATGTAACCGAGACAACTCAAACAAACCTCAACGAACCCAAACCAACCTAAAAAAACCCAAACAAACATAAACGAATCCAAACTAACCTAAAAGAGCCAAAACAAATCCAAACTAACCTAAACGAGCCCAGAAAAATCCAAACTAACCTAAACGAACCCGGCCAAAGCTAAAGGAACCCAAACACACATAAACGAACCCAAACAAACCTAAAAGAACTAAAAAAAACCCAAACAAAACCATCTGTCATGGTGATCGATGTAAATACTCGTATAAGTTGAAAAAATAAACTTAACTTTTTAAATAACTAAAAATAAACAACAGGAAAGTTTACGGAAAATTGCAGCTTGATATGGAGTTTGATGAGCAAGGTTTCAAAATCTTATTCCTGTACGTTGTACCAAAAAAGAAATTGAAGTGGTCCCTTAAACTAGAACGATAAACGGAACATTCTAGCTGTACGAGAAGCTGAAAAAAGCGATGCCGAAGTTTCGTCACCAGATAGTGGGTATCGAGGGTGACTGCAGTATACCTGGCCTCGGTATATCAGAGATCGACAGAACGACCCTCATAAACGAAGTCTCAATCGTTTTTCACGTAGCAGCTACGGTCAGATTCGACGAGAAGGTCAAACTCGCGGTGGCCATCAACATACAGAGTGTACGAGATATGATCGCGATGTGCAGGAAAATGCCGAAACTAAAGGTACCGATACGATTTTTTTCGAATCAATCTGTAGCGTCGATTTACCGATCTTCGTTATAATCCCCAAAACGATTCCAGTCTTTCGTTCACGTTTCAACCGCTTACGCTTATTGCACGGAAAATCCGATCGAAGAAAAGTTTTACGATCCACCAATGGAAGCCGATAAGCTGATTACGATGATGCAATGCACGGACGAACATCTAGCCGAAATCATAACGCCTCAGTAAGTCCCGTCATTCAACTTCTTCATGACGATTTTTGATATCTGGGATGGATATTACGTGTAGTAAAAAGAAATCCATGATTTTTTCCGACGGATGGCTTTAGTTAGGTATCTCTATCTCGCATTGTATAAGATCGGGTTACACTAGATGGCGTTAGAAAAATATAGATTTCGCTCGAAATCAATCTTTTGCCACAGTTTTCTGATTGGTTGACTCAGTTTGTGATTGCTCGAGTCCAGAATATAATGGATTTTTTTATATTTGGTAGGAAGTCTTCTGGGGAAAACTAAAGCAGCGTGATAAACGCATAAATAAAAATACTTTGATGTGGATGCAGTAACTATTGGCCCTCATACGATGTAATCTGTGTTGCACTCTCTCTTGCGGTAACCCCTCGAAATTGAGGTATTACTGGATGGGTTTTAAGAAATCGAGGAAGAATCCAGTTTTAGGAAATTTGAAGAAAGACAGTTTCTGATGGTACAAAAAATAAAACATTTTATTTCCTTGTCATCTAAGGTTTTACTCGAAGGATTTAGAGAAATCGTCAAAGTTCTTCAAATTTTGAGGAATTAGAATTCTCGATGCAATGATTATACAATTATTATCATCAAATTTTGAACACGCTACGGGACCGGGAAAAAGAGCTTTTGCGAACATTAACCATTGCAAAACGAATGAAACTAAATCATCGAAAATTCTGAACATTGTTATCTCGTTTGTCAGTCAATTCAAAAAATGGTAAAAGATTTAGTTCAACGATGAATCAGCGGTAATTGGGAAACTCAATATATACTGATTTTTTTTGAGGTAATTATTGATAAAAATACGATTCGAACGTAATTTTGAAAAATAATAAAAACGAATGAAAAAATCTTTGGAACGTTGACTTGTATCTCTGATAACGAAGGTGTTTTTGTTTCAAGTACATCGGTGAACATTTTAAGTTTGTAAAGCTATAAGTACTTACGATATGATCTTGTAAATCAACGATACCCCCATTTCCGAAGATTTTTTCTTGACCATCCAATGGGTCCATCCAATGATATCTTAACACACGAACCTGATAGAATCCAGGGTGTGCGAGTTTAGTAACAGCGATCCAATTTGACGATTCCCATTGGATCCCCATGGGGAGTACGAGTATGAAAACCCAATAGGCTTTCAAACGACGTAAAATGACGATTTCTGAATCGTCGTCAAGGGCGACCGCGATTAGCTTCGTTCCGAGATTGACGTCATCACGGAAAATTCGCATTACCGTTGTTAATGAAGTAAACGCCGGGCAGTTAGTCATCATTGACGATCCAGTCGGAGAGATCAACTCTTTTTTTTTTATCTATAAACTTGTCGTTTGATTCTTTCAAGAATGTCGTTTTGCATTCGATCAAAGACGTTGTCGCGATTTCCGGTTTTGTTTTTTTTTTTGCTTTCCTTATTTTTATTTTCATTTTCATTGGTTTTCGTTTCAGCATTTTGGGACGATGGCCAAACACGTACGCCTTCACGAAAGCAGTAGCCGAGAGCGTTGTCCAAAAGGAAGGCGTGGATTTGCCCATCGGGGTTTTCAGGCCGGCGATCGGTTAGTAAAAAAAAACGTTCTTTTGCGATGGAAAAATACTAGCCTCGTGCTCACTTTTTCACCAAACGGTCGATCAACGAACGGAATTTGTTTTTACAGTTATATCAACGTATCAGGAACCCTTGAGCGGGTGGATCGATAACATGTACGGACCAACGGGGGTGGCCGCGGGGGCATCCGCCGGATTGCTTCGGTCTTTGCACTGCGATGGATCGATGCAGGCGAACGTTGTTCCTGGCGATATGGTCGTTAACGCCCTGATCTCCAGCGCCTGGGACATCGCTGGAATAAAAAGGTACCGTTTGCTTTTTTTCGCTCGGAAATTTTTACCGAAGGAAAAAATTTTTTTTCCCTTCGGTATCCTCTCTAATAAAAAACCCTCTCTAATAAAAAATTTCCCTTCGGTACCCTCTCTCCGTAAAAAAAATTTTACCGAGATATCTTTCTATTATCTGTGCGACGAAAAAAAAAAAACAAGCTCGTTTTAAGTAAACATTATATTTCGGGCCTGTGTAGGAAACCCGAACTGCGATTGACCAGAAGGCTCAAAATTCCGAATTTTAACAGTCCGAAAGTACAAAATTCGTTAAAGTTTTGAAATTTGTTTGGGTTTTTTTGGGTTCGTTGGTTTGATTTTAAACCCTTGAGTTTGAACAAACCCAAAAAAATCCAAAATTTTACGAATTTTGTAGTTTCGGAATATTCAAATTCGGAATTTTGAGCCGTCTGGTCATTCGAAGTTAGGGTTTCCTACCCGACCCCATTATTTCGTTGTATGTGTGATACTAAAAACAAACTCATTTTGAGAAACCGTCATTTTTCTGCACGTGTGATAAGAAACGACCTCATTTTGAGTAACGCAATTTTTCTGTATATCTGACACAAAAAACAATCTCATTCTGAGGATACGTAATTTTTTTTTATGTGCGATACAAAAAGCCAACCTCTTCTTAAGCAAACGTAACCATTTTGTTTGTCTGATGACAAAAAACAACTATGTTTTAAGCCAACGTCATTGTGGGGTTTTAAACGGTTTTACGACGCTGAAAAAGACAAGTTTGGTCAAAACAATGTCAAGTAGTTTTTGTACAACTACAAATACGACCTCGTTTTGTCCTCGAACGTATTTTCTTGTTCTTCAAAAAAATATCTGAAAGATCGGTATAAAAAAAACGACCTTGATTTGCGTAATCATCGATTTTCCGTCTTCCAGTATGGAGGTTTAATTACATCAATATAACTTTGGTTTGGGCAAACGTGATTTTTATTTTCATCGAAAGACGGAAGCGCAGGATCGCCACTCCCAAATATAACCGAAAGAAATAAAAATTTATTCGAAACAGGTCGAATCTGACGAGCGACGAAATACCGGTTTACAATTACGTCTCAAAGGACAACCCAATAACATTCGACGACGTGAAAGACTTGTCAGCGAAGTACGGAGTCGATTATCCATGCAGCAAAGCCATTTGGTATTACAGCTTCCGAAACAACAAGCACAAACTCGTCCATCTTATCTACGTTTACTTCCTTCATCTCTTGCCGGCACTCTTGATAGACGGCATCACCGTTTGCGTCGGAAAACAGCCACGGTTAGTATCATCTGACAGCGTTTATTCCAGTTTCCCCGTGACCTTCTGCGAAATCGACACTTGCCGCAGTAATTTTTTTTTTTCGTGCAATTACGAAATTTCACGTGCAATTACAAATGCAAGTACACAACTACAAAAGTGATTGCGTAATTACTTTCGATATTACTAAGAATTTGATATTACTAAGAATTCGATATTATTAAGAATTCGATATTACTAAGAATTCAATATTACTAAGAAAATTACAAGTGCAATTACGAAATTTTACGTGCAATTACAAATGATGACATTTTTCTTTAACGTGCAATTACGAGAGTATGAATGTTGAATCGTTCGAGAGATGAAGAATCCTTAGAAACACGGTTACCCCCAATGACTTGGGGGTGCCGGTAAAAAGTGAAGCGCTGCGCGGCTTTCGTATTTTTTTGTTATTTAAAGTTCGAAAACGGACGATCCGGAAATAGATTTTTCCGCCAAGGGAAACGGTGCGACGCTTAAGCCCGAATTTAAATTGACCCTTCAAATTACTGCGTGTGTATACTTGACCCGTACTCCACATGAACACATCGATAACAAACAAGTAGCAAATAAATAATAAACTAACTAAAATAAAGTTAAAAAAAATTTCTAAAAGTCATTAAAAAAAATAACAAGAAAGAAAAAACGCTACCGAAAATTCTAAAATTGCTTTAAATTCACCGATGTTTTTCTCTCTCGAGAAACATTTACATTTTTGCCGCACGGAAGTTATTTAAACGAGATTTGTACCCGTTTTTTACCGACAGGTTGCTCAAAGGATACAAAAAGATTCACAGGTTTATGGACGTGTTGAATTACTTCTCGACGAAGAAGTGGGACTTCGCCAACGACAGGGTAAACGCGATGTACCAAAAGTTGACATCCGACGATCAAAGCAAATTCTTCTTCGACATCAAGGCCCTCGTTTGGGAAAAGTATTTTGAGACGTATATCCAAGGCATCAGGTTATATCTGATGAAGGATCCCGAAGAAACGCTGCCAATGGCCCGTGTCAAATGGCAAAGGTACAAAATTGCAGAAAAAAATTCTACAACCCTAAACTCGCGATGGTATTTTAGGCACCTCAATCCCGTGAACCTGGGTCGTTTTTGCCTTCGCACTACCACACCCACAATTATTCATGAAAAAATCTGGAAAAAATCATGGTTCAGTTTTAGAATATACGTTTCTAGGAGAAATATTTGTTTCTTTATTGTTCTTATTTTTAATATTTTTTTTCATCAAATATTAAGCAACTCGCGAAAAACGTGTTTTTTTTTCAAAAAAATATACCGGAGGTAAAATTTATGAAAAAATTTTTTCAATAGCAGTTTCGTAAAGAAAAAAGGTTGCTCTTTACAGAAAAAAATATTATGTTCATTTGGGAAATGATGATAAGATAAAATAAATGGTTCAGTAATTTTTATTAATGAATTAATAAAAATTCTTATTTATTATTTAATAATCATCAATGAAACGCCTCGTCCAACTTTCAGAATGTACTGGATCCATCAAGCCTTCAAACTTCTAATGGCTTACGTCTTTCTTCGCGTCACGTGGGCTATCGTCTCCACCTTCGTTCTCACCGAATCCTGATTCGCCTGCAAAACCCTGCGAATGAAAAACTACTTCGCCACTCATCGACGTTCGTTCGTATCCCATCATCAACGCCGAAGAACAAACGAAAGAAAAAAAAACCCGGCCGACACTCGTCCACGTGCATATCCGGGTATTCGCGAAAGGACAAAAAAACGACTGGGCAAAGTTCACCTGCAGTAAAAACATCATTTCGAACACGCTTATTATTATTCCGGTAATAAACGAACAGTATTTTTTTTCTCAAGTTTTTATTCAAGAGCTATTCACTGATTTTGTCAACGAGTTCAAACATTCTTCAATACTACTGCTTCTTCTTCGATAAAATTGATGGAAAAGGTGGTTTTTTTTTCGTTGATATTTCATTGGAGAAAAAAGTTTTCGATATGAATTCAATAGAAATAAAAGTTCTCGGAAATAATTTTTTAAAAGTGCTTTTAAATTGTGAATACGATTTTTAAAACTTTCACGTGTCATTTTGGTAAGATTTGAAACGACGAAGATTTCAAGGAGAAAAATCTTTTTTAAATAACGTTCCGCGAGAACTCATAAAAAATCTCTTCAGAAAAAAAACTTTTCTGCTTTAAAAGTTTGATGAAAAAGAAAACTCCGAAATTTTGATGAAGAAGTCTGCTTTGACTTGTGAAAAGAGAGAACTTTTTTTTGTCACGATTCAGTAAGAAGAAAACTTTTTGATAAGTTCTTATCGACAACAAATATTTTTTATAAGAATTTCAAGAAAAATCATTCGATGGTTGGTTCCTCGCAGATTTCAGTCTTTGTGGAACTTTTTTTCATATCCCGATTAAAATATTATAAAATCTGATCGTTCAAGCGGAATAGAAGCAGTGACACGTGGCATAAGAGTAAAAGACAGATTACTCAAAGATCAAACATTTTGAACATTGAAAAAAAGCACGAAACCTTGCGTCCACGAATTCTGCAGAGTTTGATGGTCGATTCGACCGAAAAAATGTGAGCGTCAATGAGAAAAGTGATTTTGAAAATTTGCGAAGTTAGGTCGATTTTCAACATGTGCTCAAGAGATCGATCGAAAACCCATAAGGCAACGTTATCTTATAAACTGAAACGATTCTCGAGGTCGAGATGAAAAATTTGATAACTCTTTTGTTAGCTAATGATGAGCTAAAAAGACGAATTTTTTCGATTTTCGTTTAATCGTTGTATCTAAGTCGTAAAAATGTCCGATTTTGAAGGCGAGTATATCCTATACGTTTACTTTTGTACATTCCTGTATTTATATGAATAAATGAGTTTCTTTTTGTAAGAAAAACCAAAAATGACCTTTGCTCGTTACATCGATTCTCGGAAAATGCCAGATTGCTTTAACAAATACGCGTCAACGAGAGGATCGTGAGTAAACACAGGTAAAGAGAAAGAATGCAACCGCGGATAATCCGCGATTCCGAGAGAAACGCGTTTCGTATTTGTTTATCCGTTAAAACATGAAGAAACCAAGGTTACTTATCGATTCATAATACTAATGATAAATAATCAAATATTACTCATGGGTCAACGAAAATGTGACAGAGAACGTCAGAGCTTCTCGTTAGTTTATCACGACCTTCTTTTTGACAAAGAAACCCTTTTCTGTTTCCGTGTCACCTTAAGATTTCGTTCGTTTTTGAATATGTTATTTTTTATCGAAATCCAAAAAACTCACTTTTTTATCGGTGAAAAAAAAAACACTTTTAAGGGGTAAAAACTCAGCGTCAAAGTTTTCGAAATAGTGTTTTCGAAAACCCAAAAAGTGTTGAGCCTCTTGGAGAGGAAATTGCGCATTTTTCATTATTCGATATAAGCATTGCGCTACACTTGGTTTCATTGAATGATCTTAATTAAAACGACGTGAAACTGCAAAATTCACTCGAAGGGTGCCAAACTTTGAGGATGAGTTTGACCCTTCAGAACTGTTTTTTCGCCGATAACAAAAATACGTGTCTCTTGGATTTCGCTAAGGAATGACATATCCAAAAATGAACGAAATCGGCTGGCCACACCGGAAACGGTTTTCCATCATTTACTCTCGTAAGCTGAGTTGCATTTTTATTTTTATCCTATTACCCTATTTTATTTTCACGTACTGCTCATTATTTACATACTGTTTATATACTCTGATATTCACTCACGTATTCTAGAATTTAAATAAATATCAACTGCATGAATTCAATAATTTCAATAAATTTTAATATCGATGAATTGCTATTCATTTATACTAAAATATATTGATTTAAATACTATGTAATAATTTTTATAGTATTTCACATACAATATTAACCATTTATATATGTATTTATTTATTTATTTACATTTTATTTACTATCCCATTATAATGTAGTATATAAAATATTAACTAATAAATATCTCTATTTATTGGAATTATTGAATGATCAATTTACAAATACTCATTGAAATAAAAAAATCTTCATTTTTATAAATTTACTTACATGCTTTAATTATATAAGTAAACATGTATGTAAATATATTTATTATTTGGATACCAGAGTACGCAAATTATTATCAGAATATATAACCAGTATGTAAATAATTAGCGATACATATGTAGTTATTTATGTACTATACAGATAAATATCAAGATAAAATAAAAATTAATTGATTATCGACGAAAGAACTTGCACGATAGTTTATCCATTCACACCATTTTTCAACTCTCATACTCTGAGAATGGCACGATAACGCGAATCATATAAAAATCAAAGAAAAACGAGATTCATTGATGATCATTGATAATTATCATTCTCATTATCTCCGACGCAACTTCCACAGTGTAATACATATCTTCAATGAATAAATCTTCTTGAAAATCCGACAGCTCAATGACGTCAGCACTGCTCTCGAACATTACAAAAAATGGACAAAAAAAAACGTCCAAATTATCCACTGCTATTATGGCATTGTTTTATTTTTTATTTTGTCACGTGACTATACAAAAAGTATTTGAAGCCCGATGCGTAGAGTTTTGGAGGAAACGAGACTTATCGAACGGACCATCGAACCAACTCTTTCCTTGCATAATGATCGGCAAAAAGTATTGAATTATTCATCACAATTTTGCGACTCCTCGTTTGAATGGTTTTTTTTTCTGGTGCCATAAATTTGCTTCTCGTCATCGAAACCTCTTCACTGCCCGTTTAAAAGTTCGAAATCTTTCGTCTTACAGACCGAATGACAAATAACCATCAACTTGTAATCCACTCGAAATGTTTCTTGAAGATCGTGACTCTTACTGGTTCAAACTCTACTCAAAAACACCAGTGGCAAATATTGAAACTGTTATTTGGACGTATTTAGAAATGTCTCGTCTAGAATCGTCTATGCTCGTTGCAAAAGATCGATCATCCAATGGAGAACCTCGAAAATATATTTAAAAATAACAGATTTCAAAAAAATGAATTATGAATAAAATTATTATAAAAAATGGTGCATAAAAAATAAATATATATTTTATTGAAAAAAAAATGTAAAAAGAATGATTTAAAAAAAAATATTATAAAAAATGGTGCATAAAAAAAATAAATATATGTTTTATTAAAAAAAAAGATTTCAAAAGAATGAATTTTAAAAAAATATTATAAGAAATGGTGCATAAAAAAATATAACCGCAATTTTTTGATGTAGGAAACAATATAAACAAAATTTGTATATAAAAAAAAAATGTAATAATTATATATAAAAATCAAGAAATGTTTATTGTTGGACAGTCAAGCCCACACCAAAAACGTCGAATTTGACGTTGAAATGTTATTGATAGTGGACAATGAACGTCAGTGTTAATGTAGGATTATTAAAATCGTTATTTATAACGTTAAACATGTGCGACACGATCGAGACTTGTAAATTGACGATTCTGCGTTTCGGTCAAACTTTTAAGTCCAGCTACGCCTAACACTCGAGTTCTTTCGTTCTCCGTCTTTCAACTTTGGATCCCCGATGTGACTGACATCGTAAAAGACAGTAGAGTCGAAAAAAGATTGGACTTTGGCTCGACCAAGAAAAATCACTCGAGCCTCGTCCTCCCTGTTGCGCCGAGTGCGCGAATCCTCCAGCTGATGCGCCATTGGTGGGCATCACGTATAAAAAGGTACGGTGCGTCACTTGTAGTAAAAAAAAAAAACGATTAATCGAAAAATAATGATTCCATTGTTTGATTATCGAAGTTCCAATAGTGCGACGACTCTGCGTCTGACCTATTCAAAATGATGTTTTATACGTTATTACCTTTGACCATCTGTGCCTGTTGTTTTCAAAGCTCGGTAAAAAGCCGAAACGTTTAATTGTGTTTCGGGGTTCGAAGTTTATTTGTTGTTATAAAAAGATTTTTTTTATAAGACTTTTCAAATTTCCTCGATTTCCAAATTTTTTCCAAATTTCCAGAGGCTTTCCAAATTTCAAATAAAAAAAATAAGACTTCAAATTTCCTCGATTTCCAAATTTTTCCCAAATTTCCAGAGGCTTTCCAAATTTCACATAAAAAAATAAGACTCCTCAAATTTCCTCGATTTCCAAATTTTTTCCAAATTTCCAGAGGCTTTCCAAATTTCAAATAAAAAAATAAAACTTTACAAATTTCCTCGACTACGTGTATTCGATTTCCAATTTTTTGTGTTTAATTGTTTTGTTGTATGTTGATACACACGAACCCAAGTTACATTGACATTAATAGCCATTTTGTATATTTAGTTTGTTTTTTGATAGATCTACAAAATGATTTGTCGTGTTTTGGGGTGGTTGGCGATTTGTTTGCTATCAAAAACTATAATGTACCTGCTCACGCATCGTTGCTTCTTCGTGATTGTTTTGACGAAAACACAACCTCGTAATCATACTTCAGCCAACGTATTCACCGAAAACTCGTATCAAAAGTGCTTGGATGATTTGAAAAATCAATTTGGCAAAAATTAAAAAGTCACGTTATTTTTTAAAGAAACATTATCATTTGCCATACGTAAACGTGTCACGATTGTTGAAGTGGAAAAAAACAAAAGAGTACAACTCTAGATAATTCTATGAACAAAGAAGTGTGCTGATGAATCAGACGATGAGTTGTATCAATTCGGGAGATTTTTATTTTCAAAACAAAACTCTAAGAAAAAAATTGAGATATCAGGACTTTGAGATTTTTGCTTCTCCCAAATTCTTTTTTGTTTTTTTCGTTCCTGGCGAATGTTGGACGAGATATATGGGATAGCGAGTGATTCATCATGAAAACGCGACAATATCGTGTTTTAATAACCGTCGTGAAGATCGTTGACCAGAGAAACGTATTTTTGGACATTTAGATCCCCACGGTTCACACTTTCTCGACTAGAAAGTTCAATAATCAAGCTCACTCTTTTATTTTTTAATTTACTTTTTATTTAACTATCTTTATACGTGCTCAAACCCTTTTCGTCAATTCAAGTTTTCCATTTCTGATAACAAAGAAAAGAAGGGTCAAAATTCGAGGGATAAAAATTTATAGCTATTCGGAAAAACTGGTTTTTGTAAATAAAAAAAAAAACGAATTTAAAGAATCGTTCGAACGTTCATTTGTATGCCTGATAACGAAGATGAGCACCAAACCTTCTGTTGTTCAATGCATATTTATTTATTTAAAAGTGCATTAAAATAATAATAAAAAATATATAAAAATAAAAAATATATAAATAATATAAAATAAATGCATTTTTGTATAAAAAATATTTAATACATATATATGAATAGATTTAACATTTTTTTAATCATTGTAAAAAAGAAGTTATAAAACAGCTCTCGAAGAACGTTCGATCGGATTCAGACTTCCATCTTTTCTAATCGATCAAGTCAACATATTTCTAATCGAGGAGAAAGGTGATTATGAAGATTTTGAAATTCAAGGTTTGTCCTCGAAGTATTTATGTCCCCATACCGAAGGTTACCCAATCAATGTCAGTTTTCGTTACCACTTTCCACCTTAAGGTCACTTCCAGGACCGTCCCGTCCGCAAAGTGAACCTTACGTTCAACCGGAAATCAGAGATCGTTGGAACAAAAACCACCAGGTTGCGAAGAATCGTTTGACGATCGCGATTTTTTTAATATTCCGATAGAGAAATCATCGTTTTTTGCTCGTTCTTCTTTTATCGCTTTAGCCTACTCTGCCGTGTTATTAGACCGTACAATCACGTAACAATCTTTTATCGGACGCGTGCCAAGTTTTTTTTTGTCCTTGCTGAAGTCACCGAACAATCGTCAATGCCGATCGCTCAATCGTCCTCTTCTGCTTAGATCGCAATGAACAAATAACGTTAGGCTCGAGTTATTTTCCTCTCGAGTGTACATTAAACTTCCAGAGTTTTCTAGCAATGAATTTTCTGGAGTTTTACGAGATGAAGAAAAAATACCTCGATCCTACGAGCAAACCCAAACAAACGTCATCATCGACGACGAAGCTTTATGTTTTCTTTTTTTAACCTACACTTATGATTTTTTTTTTTACGATTGTCGAAGAGCTTCAATGAATTGTCAAGAAATCTGGAGCAACGACGATTTATTTCCACACTGATCTCGCGAGGACACTAAATTCTATAAATATTTACGATTTATATGGATCCAATGGATGAGGATAAATATTTACAATGGATATTTACAATCTGATCGGTGTCGCACTTTTCGTTTACATTTCTTTCTCTTCTCCCCTGTACAAATATATTGTGTCAAGAACGTTTGTGTGGATATTATTATTATTTTTTGTATTACTCTTATGATATCGTAGATAATTAATTTTATTGATAATAATTAAATAATTTAATTACTATTGATAAAATATCATAAGAGTAATACAAAAAATAATAGTAAATTATCATAGATAATTTACTAATAATTACATACTAATTTACTAATAATAGTTATTAATAATTATTCATAATAATGGTTACAATATTAAGTGTTATTGTACTATATTTACTATTTAAATGCTTTATTCTCTATTATAAATATTATTCATGATATGGCTATTGGGATTATTGTTGTTGCTGTCATTGTATTTTCAATCGTTCACTATTTTATAAATCGACTGGCATTCGTGACGACACGGTCTGTCCAATTGCAACTCAGCCCAATGAATCTCGGAATAATTTCAACAAATTTCACTTTTATTTTGAATATCCGAAAAATTTCAACAAATTGCACAATTTTTTCAAACTTCTCGAATAATTTCCCGAATTCCTCACCTTTTATAAATACTCGAATGATTTCGGAAATTCAAAAATGAAATTAAATGTCACAAACAATCTCGAAAATTTCAAAGTGCGTTGAAATCGTTGCTTCAAAGGTAAAGTTTCAGAGGTCGTCTTCCAAATTTTGATCGAAGCCGATACGAGTCCGATTAATCGACGGAAATTCGGAAGGTTGGGTTGAATGACGTAGTGAAGGAAATTCCATGCGTTTTTACAAATAGATTCTTTGTCCGGCACATATCCGGCAAATCACGATTCGACGATCGAAAATCTTCCTTGGTTGCAACGAAGGTCGAGCCGTTCGAGATCGAGATTTCGCCGCGATTGGACAACCACGATGAATATTCTAGGATCGTATTAAGGGGGATAAAACAGGAGGAAAGTCGTTTTGATTATTCACTTTGGCGACATACCTGGTAACTCTGATTCGGAGAGATTCGAAAGGTGGAGGGGAACCATGGAGGCGGCTATATAAGAACGGAACTCGCCAGTTCCGACGCTCCATAACTTTTCGTCAGGTCAGAGTAAAGAGTGTGTGTTCGGGGCTGTTACTATCACACCGTTTTTTTTTTTCGTTCACGGAAAGAGATTTCTTATTATTTGGAGAACCACGATAACATTGGAACGTACTCGGTGAAAAATCAGTTTTCGTCGATCCAGCTAAGAGTGACCACACAGCGATTTTTCGGTAATAGCGGAATTGCAACTTCCGGTCGAAAGCTAACAAAATTACAGGTGAGTGTGGCAGTTTTAAGGTAATTTCAGTAGATCCATAACCTTTTTTTTTTTCAATTTGTGCTCGTAAAGAAAATATGGATTGAATTTGGTTTTATCTGAAAAAGAAAAAACGCTAAAGTTTGCATCGATGGAAAACAACGAAAGTTGATTTTTCTATTTCTGATTTTTTTTGCCAATTTTAATAAAAAATTTGCAACTTCCGGTTGAAATCTAACAAAATTAAAGGTGAGTGTGACAGTTTTAAGGTAATTTCAGTGGATGATCCATAACCTTTTTTTTTTAATTTTGTGGTCGTAAAGAAAATATGGATTGAATTTGGTTTTATCTGAAAAAGAAAAAACGCTAAAGTTTGCATCGTTGGAAAACAACGAAAATTGATTTTTCTATTTCCGATTTTTTTTTGGCCAATTTTAATTAAAAAGGTGAAAAGTATTGGATCCAAGATATTGAGTGGAAGATATTATCATCAAAGATCATTCACCAATAACTCAACATCAAATTGTGCCACGAAAAAAAAACCTACGTATTTTTAGGGAAACTCTTTTTTCTTCACCTTTATGTGTCGAGTCAATAGACCACAAATAGATTCGAAGGTCGAGTATTTAGAATTTCGTCTGCCCTTGAAGATATGTACACAATTTTTCATAACCGGACATAGAATAATACCTCGAAACACCGCTGTGCCCATTCACTGAGCGGACAATATACTTTGTTTGGGTTTCATCTTGAAAGAAGAAAAAAAGAAAAAAAGTTGACGGAATCAAAGCAAAAAATATTATCAAAAATAAAAATGGAAAAATTAACGAAAAAGCAATGAAAAAACAATGAAAACAATTCACGAAAAAAACGAAAAAAAAGTGCACAAAAAAATTCACCCAATTAACGAAAAAAAAAAAAAAATCACGAAACAAAATTAACAAAATTACTGAATAATAAATGAAAGAGGGATCGACATTTTTTTTTCTTAAAAAAATTTAAACTAAAATTCACGGTCGTCATTAGTATCTGCAAAGATCGAATTCCACCCCCCCCCCCTCCCCAGTAAATTGAACAGTGTCTAATACCGAAGACGTACGATTGAAAAAAAACCACGAACATTCTCGTCGGCGTAATTTTTGCCCGTACAAAATCGTGCCTCGTATTCCCTATGGAGTCACAACGATCGGCGAAGACGAGTGTCGCGTTCGAATTTTTGCAACGTTTCAAGAAAAATACATTTTGAAAAACGTATACGTTTATCCGTTTATCAACATACGCATAACTTGAAGCGTCGACGCAAGTTTTCCCACCCAAAGCAATTCTTTTTTTTTTCATCAAAAGCCTCCACGAGTATACGATTCTGGACTACAGTTTTTTTTTTCAAATCCTGTTCGCAGGGCATTGACTCTTCGTGCACAAAAAAGTCCCCGAGTTAGCTATGAACATTTTATTTTATTTGGCGAACGCTCGAAATCGCAGCTTCGTTTTCAATGAGTCAATAACTATTTAAAAAATTAAAAAATATATTACTTAAATACCATTATTTAATGGTAAAATTTGTTTTCATTTTAATTTTTTATTTTAACTGTTTTAACTTTGTAACTTTTAAAAATCAAATTGATAAAAATGCTTGAAATTTTCATGCTAATTCATTGTCATTGAAAATTTCGAATTATATTTTCGAAAAATTAATTCCTGTAACTTTTATTTTATAAAGTGAAGGCTCAATGTCAATCGAAAAATTGCGACGAACAAGCATATCCATAAGAATGCAGAGGTGAACGAAAATCATGAAATTATCGAATTATCTAAATTATGTCATCCAATTGAATTATCATATAATTATGTGAATTATCTGTTACAATTTCATCAGTTTTTTTTTTCACCGCTGCGTTATATCATTAATCGTTTTTATTAACCTAATAATTCGTAATCGCATAAAAGTAATCAAATAGAAATTAATTCCGTTCAATTGAACGAAAGGGGGAAAAAATTGGTTTTTCGTGTTTACATATTTTTTATAATTTTTAGTAAAAATTAGCTTGAAAATATATTCAAAAAATATCATATTATATATATATAAATATACGATAAAACAATGAAAAATATTTTTTTTTTAATGTTAATACATTTTGCTGAATCTATTTCCTATAACGTTCATTTTATTTTTTGAACGGCCGAGAAACTATCGCTGTAACGATTGGGAAATTCCGAGAAGCAAGCACGTGAAAGGATCTCGACAAGAATTTCAGGCGAGAAAAAAATGTTACCAAAACAGTCGCGATAATTTGATTACACTGCAAGAATATATGAAATCAACTCAACGTTTCGGTTGAGTCGATCACTAACAGTTATATAAAATCAATGAAACACGAATTAACAAAATGTTGAGTAACGTTTTTATCTTCACGGTTCTTTTTTCAATTAAATATGAACAATTATGTTAATAAAATTTTCTCTAATAATAAATAATTATATAAAATCAAATAAATGTAGAAAATCAATTTCGTATAGTATAATTATTTTTCTTTTTGTTTGATATAATAATTCAATATTATATAACTTGGAATGACAATGTTTCTAAAATTTAAAAAATACTGATAAATATTTGAAAATATAGGTAAAAACGATTCCCGATTCGAAATGTCCCCTATTATCTATGAATAATATAGAACAACATTTTCACTTATATTTTATCAATATTATTTATAAAGATTAATAATCATAATTTCTATTCCTTATGAATAACATAAATAAAACATAGTCTACCGTATTTTCACGACGTTATTAACAACAAATTAACGTTTAACTATAATAAAAAAATAAATGTTTACCATTTAAACGTCATTAAAAATGAACATTTAAAAATGCATTATTTTATCGATATTATCAACAAATGTTGACCGTAAAATATTAGTGTAATAAAATTAACGAAAATTATTATAAAATTAATCTCAAACTTTTATTTTATTCGATGAAACAAGTGAAATGACGAAAAATACTGAACTCGGATAAAAAATATTCGTAAAACGCGAACAAAGTAAGACGGTTAAAAAGAACAAGTGGAATGCATAGATTTAACTATTTGTGGCAAAAACGAGAACTATTACGCGATTTAAGAGTTAGTGGTCAGGCGTGACCAAGACTCGGAATCCAAACGAAGAATATAGGACAGCTCGTAGGCCCGCTGGACCACGAGCTTTCTTTCCTGTCTTTTTTCGATTCGTACTACTCGAGGCTCCGAACGCTTCGATAGTTCTCAACGTAAGAGGCTTCTCGTTACATCACGTAAACCGAATGACAACACGCGTATAGCATAAACTCAGGCGAAAAGAGCTGGAAAGTCGAAACGAGAATTTCATGCTGAATATCTTCGATAGTGTAGGAGATGTCGTCTGACTGCTATGAACGCCTCCGGCTCACTTAATTCTCGTCTAGCTGTGAAACTCGCTTTTTTTTTTCTTCTTTCTTTTTCGGACGTAACGCCATCACGTAACGGACGAATAAAGAAAATCCAAGATGAAAACATGATTTTTATTTATTTTATCAATCGCTATTTATTTACTTCGAGATCGAACTTTCACGAACTCTCATCTTCATTTCGATGGAGATAACGAAAGATCGTGTCTGTAACCCCTTAAATCACGAAACATCGACAATTAAAGAATTACGCCAAATTCCCGTTCGAAAGTCCTGATATACTTGTATACATTGAAATTCAGTTAAAACTATTATTTTTTAATACGATACTACAATGAACCTAAACAAAAATCAAATAAAAAGTACAATATTTTTTGTCGAAAAATAAACATTATTTTATATATTTGATAGATGTGCAGATAATAATTATTATTTTTTATTAGAAAACATAATTTATATGTATTTCTATAAATGTGTTTTTACATATTTTATATAAATTCTATTTATTATTATTATTATTATAAAAAGAATTTGTATGAAGTGTGTAAACAAATATTCATATAAAATAGTAATAATAATAATTAATGAAAGACGATCTTTTTATGACATGACTTTTTATGATTGAATTTCAAATTTTTTTTTAATATTGTGGTATGATACGTAATTAATTATGTTGATGTGCGAAATATTCAATTTACGTATTTTTTTCTCCTCTCGATATTCTTATTATAGAATTTTTTGTTAAAAGTAACGTCTATAAATAAATCGAAAAAAGCGATACAACGAAATCTTTTACGTCCGTATATTTAAATACCCACTTTGTCATAAGTTCGATAATAATTTGAATCCTGCCAGATTTGAATTCATAAAATATTCTTAAAAGTAAAAAATGTCGAAGTTATTAACGAAATGGGTTTTTGAAAACCCGGAAATGCTGTGAATGTGTGCTAATTCTTAGCTCGTTGTATTTTTTGTTTCCTTTCGATCGAGAAGGCCACGTGGAATTTTGATTCTAAATTTTTTATTTTCTTTTGCGTTTTGCCAATCGCTATAAAAATGGAAAAAAAATTACGCGATGGAAGAGGAAACGAATAACTTCGGTTATGACTCGAGGACCATTCGTTCGTGGCAAAAATGCTTGTAGAGCAAAAACTCGGATTGGAACGTTCCTTTTTTTCCTACGTTGAAATTTTTTTGTTGGAAAAAATTTTGTAAAGGCCATCGAGAAATCGAGAGATTCAAGAGCCCAGCAGATTTACATTTATAATTTGCCTTGAATATCGATCAGACGATTTTGGGACTCGTTTCTCGTGTGCTGTAGAGAGTGGTGAAAAAAAAAACAAAAATAAAAAAACCAACTTTTATGTTCTAGAATATCGTTTCGTAATAATTATCGTACTGTGAGAAACGACGTATGCTCTTTGTTTATTACGAGATGTTTTGAAATGTCGATCATGGAAATGTCAAATTTTGCTGTTGGATAATATATTTTACAAGAAATTCCGATATGCTGCAGTAAATTCAAAGTATTATTTACTTTTGAAATAAAGAATATTTCGAAGGTGTTACGAAAAAATATTGATTTTTTTGTTTGGTTTTTTGCCCTTTTTCGACGAAAGCCTAAACAAATGTGTATAATTTTTTCGGATCTTCAAAAGGTTTTGAGTAGTTTCGACCAGCTTTCATTCCTTGTATGCTCCTTCATATTCCCTGTTCGATCTATCCAACCTACGGGTGTAGGAAGGCGTGCCCTTAATTTTGGCACGTCTCCAGATTAGCTCTATAGATTATCATTTTCGTTCTTATCTTCAGAGACGATGACGGTCATTTCGGAAGACAACCAGCTGGACCTGCGAACACCCATTCAGCAATTCTACAAAGGACAAAACGTTTTCATAACAGGTGAGATTCACGTTAGCTCACGGTTATTAATCATTGCCTTTTTTTTAAGGTCTTTTTTATCGTTTTTTTCTGTCTCTAATTGTGGACGAATATATCTTAATAAACTAATTATTAATCAGTATTCCGAATTACCATCAGTATTCCAAAATAACCATCAGTTTTCCAAAATAACCATCAGTTTTCCAAAATAACCATCAGTTTTCCAAAATAACCATCAGTATTCCAAAATAACCATCAGTTTTCCAAAACAACCATCAGTATTCCAAAATAACCAGCAATATTCCAAATAATTTATTCTTGAGCATAAATAACCCAAGCAAACCCAAATTACTATCGGTACTCTAAATTGACAGCAGTATTCCAGATTACCATCAATATTCCAAATTACCATCCTTTTCTCTGATGTAAAACTTCACGATGGAAATTACGTTTTCCGTATGTTCCAGGTGGCACAGGATTTCTCGGTAAGACCCTGATCGAAAAGCTCCTTCGATCCTGCCCTGATCTTTCGTCGATTTATCTCCTGATTCGTCCAAAAAAGGGCCAAAATATCCATCAAAGGATCGACACTATCTTCGATGATCCGGTAAAGTCGAACTGTAATCTTTAGACTTCTAATAATTTGCATCCTTTGTTCCGATTCTTTCGTCATGTTTATTCATTTATCTATTAAATGAATAAACTATAAACATTTATCTATTAAATAAATAAACAACAAACATTTATCGATTAAATAAATAAACAGTAAATATTTATCTATTAAATGAATAAACAATAAACATTCATCTATTAAATAAATGAACAATAAACATTTATCGATTAAATAAATAAACAATAAAAATGTATCTATTAAATGAATAAACATTTTGTATAAGTTAGATTGATCCTAATAAATTTTATACGAAAAATACTAATTTTAATGAGCTACAATTTAATCGATCATACTTTGTCGTGTTCTTAGATTTTCGATCGGTTGAAAAACGAAGTGCCGAAATTCCGTCACAAAATAGTGCCCGTACCCGGCGACTGTGCATCACCCGGTCTTGGTATTTCTCCTACCGATCGAGAATTGCTTCTCCGTGAAATATCGCTGGTGTTCAATGTAGCAGCAACCGTCAGATTCGACGAGAAGATAAGACTCGCGGTCGCCATCAATGTTTCCGGTACCAAAGAAACTCTGGAGCTTTGCAGACGTATGCACAATCTCAGAGTGAGTTTTTTTTTATCGTTTCATCGACATTTGTATTCTCATTGACGATTCGTCGGTCCTAAAACACCCTCTGTCCCTCTCTAATTTACTTGATGGATTTTTAGGCGGTTATACATGTTTCCACTGCGTACAGCAACTGCACCAGAAGAGACATCGACGAGAAATTTTACGCACCCCCGATCTCAGGTCAGTAGTTGGAAAATCTCGGTACATCGACAAATTTCAAGACATTGAAATTTAATCCAATTTAAAGGATTTTAATTCAGTCGAATAGTTGTACCTTGGGAATGAAAAATTGTTTGATTTTTCCAATTCTTCGAACCTAATTAATAATGAAAACGAATCTTCTCTTTTCTGGGGAAAATTATTACTTGACATACATGAATTCCATTTAATGTTTCTTTATTAAGACGCAAGCAAAGATTGATCGTTTTTTTCGATGAAAGTGACCTGACTTTTCCAAATTCCACTAAATACTTTCCCTCTTAAAGAAAACAAATCATTTTTCGTTTTTTCGTTGAAAGCGATCACTTTTCATGAATTTTTATAATTATTTTCTCACTTAGAAGAAAAGTAAAGATTTTTCACATTCGTTAAAAGTGACCAGCGAACATTTCGAAATTCCACTAAATGTTTCCCTAGCAAGAAAATGAGAAATCAAAGATTACTCATTTTCGTTCTCATTCTCTCGTTTCTCATTCGTTGAAAGTGACCTGGCTTTTCCAAATTCCACTAATTACTTTTCCACTCAAAGAAAACAAACTAATTTTCGTTTTTTTTTTCTTTCGTTGAAAGCGATCACCTTTCATGAATTTTCCTAATTATTTTCTCACTGAGGAGAAAAGCAAAGATTTTCCACATTCGTTAAAAGTGACCAGGGGACATTTCGAAATTCCACTAAATGTTTCCCTAGCAAGAAAAAAACAAGCAAGATATTTTTCGTTTTTCTATCATTTCCCTAGCAAGATATTTTTCGTTTTTCTATCATTTCCCTAGCAAGATATTTTTCGTTTTTCTATTGAAAATCACCACGTGACTTTAACGCACCCCAATTAAGTGTAACCCGTTGAGGAGAAAATTGAATTTCCAAGAGGTAAATTTCTATCGTACTCGCGGTAGACGCGTTACCTCACCGGATTGCGGGAGCGATAAAAGAACGGTGTTTAATGCGTAACGATTGTGTCATGCAGGAGACAACATAGTGCAATTGGTCCAGAGCCTCGACGATGAAAAACTCGACGTCATTACCAAGACACTTCTCGGAGACTTTCCAAACACTTATGCCTACACAAAGTGTATCGCCGAGCAGGTCGTACAGCAGCACGGCAAAGATTTGCCCATTGGAATATACAGACCAGCAATGGGCAAGTTGAACACCGAAACCCCAATTTATCAGCCATTTTTATCGATCATTGTCTTCAGCGAAACAATCATAAATCTTGTCAATTTATTTCTACAGTTATTTCGACGTACAAAGAACCGGTTGAGGGTTGGATCGATAACGTTTACGGACCTACGGGGGCTCTGGTCGGTGGTGGTGCTGGCCTGATAAGAACCCTCAATCTCAACAGAAATTGCACTACCGAAGTGATACCTGCCGATTATACGGTCAATGCACTTATCGCCACTGCCTGGGATGTAGCTAATAACAAGTTAGTTTCCTCGTTGTCTTTTTTTCACTGGACAAACAACTCTATTGACATGAATAAGAATTTAAAAAAAAACGATGTTTTTTTTTGTCATTTGGACGACCAGGGATGCATCTTCTTGTTTACTCTCCACTCACTGAAATCTTTCGATTTTTTTTTTACCAATGAAACATCTAGAGATCCAAATAGTTGGGTTGGTGAAAAAAAAGTACTAAGTTTTTCGTATTCATTTGTTTATGTTCTCTATATTGATATTCGAACGATACATAATTAGGAAATATCATCGAGAGTTTGTTTGGGTTTGGGTTGTATCTCTAAAGATATTTTTAATCAACGAAACATCTAGAGATCGAAATTGCTGGGTTGGTAAAAAAAAATAATAGGTTTTTCGAATCCATTTTTTTACGTTCTGCATATTAATATTCGAATAATAAATAATTAGGAGTAATTATAAAAGAATATCTATAATTATAAGGATAAAATAATAATATCATCGAGAGTTTCCTAAAATCATCTAGACTCTAGAGAAACCATGAAGATTTTATAAAAATCATAGAAAATTAACGAAAGTCATCTAGGATTTACACTAATCATTAAGAATTCGGAAAAATCGTCAAAAATTTATTATGATCATCTACATCATAAAAACTTAAAAAATCTATGAAAAAATCTATAAAAACTTAAAGTAAGAGGGCTCGACATAATTGAAAGTAATATCAATGAATTAATTGGAAATTTGCAGAAACGAGGCAGCCGATCCACCGATCTACAATTATCATTCATCATGGACAAATACTATAACGTGGGGAGAATACATAGACCTTGCCTTCAAATTTGGCAAGAAAATGCCAAGCTTAAGGAGCATTTGGTGCTACAGCATAACGACAACTAGCAGCTATGCACTCTTCTATATCCTGAGCATTCTTCTTCACGTTCTCCCAGCCTTCTTGATAGATACTGGCCTCCTCCTGACGGGACAAAAGCCCAGGTAAATTCGGAAAATGGATTTATCGATGATATATAGCAAAAAAGAAACGTTTTGATAGAAAATCAATCACTTTAATCCGCAATGGTCACACCTTTGCCACGTAACGATCACATGGGGTCCAGTGGACCCCACACCGAAAACTTGTTGCTATTTGCGTTCTCCTTGATTTATTGACGCAAATCTTGCACGAGTATTCTATTTCATATGTTTTTTAAGTAATACAATAGTTTTTTTCTTCGTTTAAAAATTTTAATATACCGGAAAAATAATCAGAAAAAAAGAAAAAATAAACCCCAATTTTCATTGAAAAATTCATGTACATTTTGATTTTTGCGATACGGCAAAGAAACCTACGCTATGTCAATCTTGAAATAGTATATTTTTAAGAAAAGAATATAATTTTTATGAATAGTGAAAAAAGTATATTTATTCTGAAGTATGAAGTTACGAATTTTTATCAATCGCGTCAAATCGGCGTGAAAGGTTTATACGCGGAAAATTAAGACAAAAACGGTTTAGTTATTAGAAAAAATCGTTTATTTCGTCAATTAAAATAGGCAAAAAATGTTCGAGTCACTTAAGGCCACCGTATTCGATGTACAGGTATGCAAAGGTTGCACCTTTTTTTCTTTGGCAACTCGACTTTGAAATGTCTTCCCTGTTTTGATAATTTTATAAGCCCAAATCAATTTTTTTTCCATTAAAAAATGTTAAAAATAGACATTGATGTTCATTTCTAATTTCCGTTAAAAAATTCAATTTCCATTCCAAATCAATTTGAAATATTAAATACCTGCACGAAATTTTGTATTTATTACATTTTTTTTAGTTAGGTTAATAAGTACCTTCTCGATTTTCAAATCCAATTTTAATTGAAATGAACTACTTTGGTAAAAGTATGTAACGAAATAATAATTTTAGGAGAAATTCTATTCGAGAAATCAATTCGCATTAATGATCAATTTCGAAAAATGAATTTTAATTGCAACTAAGATACGTCGCTAAAAATAAATATACTTAAATATACGAATTTTAATAGAAACTCCAGTTTGAAAAATAAATTGCAATTAAAAATATTCATTCGAAACAAACATCAAGTTTAAATATTAATTTCATCAAAAACTTTATTTCAAACATTGATTTTAAGGGAAAGGTAAAATAACTAATAAAACTGACTGATTATTTTCCATGATTTTTTAAATAAAGTTATTCCCAAACGCCGAAGATTCAAAAGTCACAAAAAAGGAATAATTGTCTCGTCCATCAGGTTGCTGAAGATTTACAAAAAAGTGCACAAGTTCTCAACGGTGACGTCACACTTCAGCATAAACAAGTGGCAATTCGGTTTCGAGAACATGAAGAATCTCTGGGAAACCCTCACACCGGATGATCAAAAAATATTCTATTTTTCAATGGCAAATTTTGACTGGGAGGATTACATGCAAAAGTGTGTAGCCGGCTTGAGGGTCTACGTATTCAAGGACGACCCCAGCACAATTCCAATGGCGCGTAAACGGATGGCCAAATTTTTGATAATACATCGAATAATCAAATGGGCCTCGATAGCATTCGGAGCGTGGCTGGTTTACGTCTTTTTGGTATCTCTGGTTTCCGTTGTAACGGCCAGTGGATTTTCGTCCGTCACCGAGAACATCCTGGAACGATGAGCCAAAAAACAAGAAAGAAAAACAAAAACAATTATTGCATCTCGCGACAAGAGAGATTTTAATCGCTCCTGTATAATCAATGGCTCGTATCGAGCCGAATCCTAGGAGCTTTTAAGTCCGCGCAAACTCTATTTTCTCTGGTTTGCTTATTATCCGATTGTCTTGCAAAATTGTCATCACCGAAGACATTGCCCAGTAGCCACATCCGTACTTCCGTGTAATACCAGAAATTTCGAAAGTACCACCAAAGTGGGCAGGATTTCAGCAAGATTATGTATTTGCTCTCCGATTATTTTCTTGGATCTGCCTTGATAGCTGATCTTGTAGAATACCTGTATATATACGAGTATCGTTAATTGTTGGTCGGTCGATATAGATCGATAGACATCCATATGGATCGATATTAATCGATATTGATCGATGTTCATCAATGTAGATTGATATTTATCGATGTGGATCGATACTGATCGAAATGGATCGATATGGATTGATAAAAATCGTTACGAATCAATATTAATCTACAGGGATCAATCTTGAATCGATATGGATCGATACAGATCGAAATCGATCGATCTGGATCGATATGGATCAATACAGATCGAAGTCGATCGATCTGAATCTGGATATGGATCAATACAGATCGAAGTCGATCGATCTGAATCTGGATATGGATCAATACAGATCGAAATCGATCGATCTGAATCTGGATATGGATCAATACAGATCGAAGTCGATCGATCTGAATCTGGATATGGATCAATACCGATCGAAGTCGATCGATGTGAATCGATATGGATCGATACAAATCGATATTGATCGATCTGAATCTAGATATGGATCAATACAGATCGAAGTCGATCGATGTGTATCGATATGGATCAATACAGATCGATATTGATCGATATGGATCGATATAGATCAATACAGATCGAAAACGATCGATCTGGATCGATATCGAGCAACATGGATGGATATCGATCGATATCGATCCCTACCTCAACTCGATCAATCAACCATCGCTTCACAAGAGTGAAAACAATCGTTATCCAAAGATTTTTGTGTGTATCTTGTGGAAGATTTTGATATGTACTTCTTGACACATTGGCACTTGGTATTCATTGGAATTGTACAGAGTTGGGGTAGTTATGTTAACTCGCAATTGGAACAAAAATTTTGAATATACAAGGACAATGTATGGATCGAAATAAAACAGTGAAAACTTCGTCTGGCTTTTCCGAGACTTGCCACGATTTCTTCGTCGATCGATCTACCCTAAATTTGTCGAAGAGAGAGAGAGAGAGTTGCGAAAAAAATTCGACGAAGAGAGAAAGAGAGAGAACGACAAATTTCGACTTTCACGTTACGAAAGAATATCCAAACACTTGTCCACGCTCGATGTCCATCACTTTATGTTTATACATACATTCTTATTTACGTCACATTCACTCTCATAACTCCTGAGCATCCGAGCCCCCGGAGGAACTCCGTTGTATAACTCTTCCACGTGGGATGACTCGATGTCTCGAGCGATTATTCGCGATGCGTCGTTTGTCGAATAGGATTCTTTTTTATCCAACGTGAACACGCAAATCACCTGCCAATTTTCGTTTATGACGAAAAAATTATTTTTTGTTATTGTTTCGATCCTGATCACTTTCGTACCGTTTTATTACGATTGGACCTAACCTGATGCATTTACGTCTGACCGTCGATTTTTTGCAATCTCCGTTTTTCTATCCAAGTGTCTTTCATCGACTCTCGCCAAGGTCAACATTAAAATATGCTCGAGAGCATTTTTTGGACTGAATTTTTAAATTTGGAATTTTTTTTTTGGTCTAGAAAACAGGGTATTCCAATTTACCACTTTCAATACTTTTTTTATTTGATTTTTCAAGATTTTACGAAAGAGATCGAAAAGCAAACGTGAAAAAGTTGTGCGTCGATGAAATTGACCGTAAGAAATGGGTCCAAAGTTGCCAACCGTTTGAAACAGAAATATTTATCAATTATCAATTTTCTTGGCCAAAAATATCATTATAACAGATGCCAAAAAAAAATAAAAAAACATTTTAATGCCGAATGAAAAAAAAGTTAATCGTATGACTCATATTTTTCAAAGCTTCCATGATTTTTTTGCGCATTGCGAAAATAATAATTTTGCAATCCCCGAGCTGAGCATGATAGAGACGTGGATTCTAAAGTTCAATAATAAATTTAAACTGGATGGGTCGATCTCGAAATTTGTTTGCCTCGATCACGTTGGAAAAAGTATATGTAAAAAAAAAAACGCGATCAGTCGGGGGTTACACTTCCTGATAATCTTAATTATACCAAGTAATAAAATGACTTGACACACTTACGTTTCACTCATCAGTGTTTATGCTCCCTCGATCTCGAAATCATGATTCTCCGACGCTCTTTCTTTTTTGCATTTGCAGATAACGAAAATTCCAAAAATTCGTTTTGACAAAAATTTAATATGTACACTTTGAGAAAATTCACAAGCTTGTGATAATTATTCAAAATGAATAAAGCATTACCTATAATAAAATATATTAAAATTAATTAATTATAGTATATTAATTGTTAATGTTAATTTGTAATTAAATAAGCGATTGCTGAAGTAAACCGTGAAAAGCAAAATTCAGATTTGCAAATCGATGATTCATCCATGTTGGACTAGCTTTATGCCAGACGAGGTCAATTGTGTCGCAATTTGCCCCTCGTTAATTTCTCCCTCCAAAATACAATGAAATCGCAGATCATTTAAGGGAGTCATTAAAGTAATATTAATTTTCGATGAAACGGGATGATCGACGCGCAATAAATTTCGTAAACGATATTGAAAACAACAAAATTACCCTTGACTCCTAAATTAGCTTCGATTTATCGACGAGTTCTAATTAATCTAATTGAAGAACGGCCGTGTGAATTTCATCACCGCGAGCTCGTCCGCGGACACGCGTCTCAAAGTTGCAAAATAATATGTACGTGCGACGAACGACTCCGACTAACGCCCGATGGATTAAATCGAGCCTGTGTGCAGAACACGTTCCTCGCCAGCGCTTCGTTCGTCAATATTTTGTAATTGAGTCTCGCGTGAATCGACCTATATATCAGCCAGGTTTATGACTCAAGGCCAGGTTGAAGGACTCTTGAGAAATGAGTATCCCTCGTATGGATTTGCTCGAAGCACCCGAATATTTGTTTAATTAAACATTTTTTTTTTAATGAAATTACTTCCGAATATTTGTTTAATTAAAGATCTGTCTGAATTTTTTATTCGTGAGAAAAACATTTTTCTTCTTTTTTTATATAATATATTCATATTTTTATTATTTTACTATACCTCAAATAGTATACAATAAATAATAATAAAAAATGATAGAAAGTTTGCAGTAGAAAGAATTCTTAAAAAATGGAGAAATGAGAAATTAAATTAAAAAAAAAAGATTAAGTTTAAATCAATAGAAAGCATTTAATTAAGGTATTACTGAATGAATATTAATAAATCGTATTACTTAATAAGGAATTAAAAATCATTATAAATGATAATTCATTTTGGATTTTTGGTGAAGGCCCAATAAAAAACTTTGATTTTTGCCATAAATTGTTCTTTTTATTTAATTAGAATTTAGATGCAATTAAAAAAAAAATTCTTCGTTCAAAACCTAGTATTTAGTATGTAAATGAAGTGTACAAAGTTGAGCGGAAATCGGTCCAAAGGTTTTCGAGAAATTTGGACTGAGCGACTTTAAAAAATAGTTTTGAGATAAACGCGATTGAATGGTTTAATGATGGCCAGAGGTACCGAGCGCCCAGAGACCAAATTCGCTATAATTCGCACAGATTTACTCATAATGACTTAAAATTTTCTCAAAATATTTCTTATAAGTTATAGTATCAGAAGAAAAAAAATCGATTTCTTGACTCTTTTCCCCCCTTAATAGAAAAACCCAATATTAATACATTAATTATTTTATAATTGTACATTAAATTATTTAGTAGTTTTAAACAGATGAATTTAACGCCGTCAATTTATAAACTAATAAAAGAGTCATTCTAACGATTTTAATAGAAAAATTTTTTTCTTTTCTATTTTTTCATTCATTTTCTATTTTTTTTTTCTTTACTTTGTACATTTAATTTCTTAAATTTTGGGTCAAATTTATAGACGATCGAAAAAAAGAATTGCAATTGTCACACATCGTGGTTAAAATAACGAAGAGATGATTAATTGAAATGCGACAACGAACAATTGAAAATTGAAACATGCTTGATCCTCTCGTATATCCCCGCGAGGACACGTGACACGAATCCGAGCGTAGAAAGCCCGTCAAGTTTGCCGCCGCGATAATTTGCCTACAAAAATAATCGGCGTTCGTTTTTCTTCAATATGTTTTTTCACATACATATATTTTTCCCCATCGACTTTCGCATTTGCGTCGGAGTTGAGACACGTAAGCTCAATGGTAACAAAAAAATAAAAAATTGTGAACTTTGAATGCTGTCGATATCAACGGAAAAAAGGCTCACCTTTGATCTTTTATTTTATCGTAAAATTGAAATGAAAAAAAAAAACGGTACCTAACCTTCAATACCTCGTCTAATCGTAAAACTGAAAGCTCGCGGTACACGTGCCCAATTACAATTATCCGATTTTTGTTGCTCCCCTTGCTGGCTCCAGTAAGTGCTGATTTGATTCCTAAGTGAAAATTCAGAGCCTCCTTTGAACCTCGCAGCACTTATTTCCCGATGCTCGAGCTCCAAAACCGTCTTTCGGCCTCCAGTTATGACGTAACACGTGGAACATAGGGACCCTCTTTAACCTATTTTTCTTTTCAGCAATTATTTACTTTAGTGCCTTTTCCGAAAAATGAGTCTAAAATTT
The DNA here is from genome assembly GCA_030522765.1 of Ophioninae sp. B BG-2022a. Taxonomy (NCBI): domain Eukaryota; kingdom Metazoa; phylum Arthropoda; class Insecta; order Hymenoptera; family Ichneumonidae; species Ophioninae sp. B BG-2022a. The sequence goes on from JAPYZJ010000331.1 coordinate 43,343, forward strand.
TGTTATCATTTTATCATATCATGATAATATGATAATAGTGAACATTGTTTACTGAACCAAAATTATTATTAATACGTTGGTTATTGAATAAATGATCAAGTGAACATTTTTTGTTTTATTTCACCATTCATAGTTTTTTTTTTTTCGTACTCAAAAACAAATAAGGTGGGCCTTACATGGGTCAGATACCTCAGGTTAAAAAGAGGCCCAATGGATTCACTTTCGCCCTCCGTGGCCTTTTTCTCAAAAAGTATATTACTTTGAATTCGAACCAAGAAAATTTTTTCTAAGAATTTCAGGAAAGTATAATGTTGAAGGAAATAAAAAATACTGTACATTGAAATTCAGAAGAGCTTCATATCGAAGAAAGTGAAAAAAAGTTACCTTAAATAAAATCGAGAAAACTTAATGGCAAAAAAAAAGGTAAAAAAAGTAAATAGAAGAATTTTATCAAAGTAAAGTCGATGCTGGAGAAATTTCGACAAAGCTTGAAGGAAAAGTTTCGGAAAACATCTTCGAAAAAGTTAGGGAAATATTATAATAAAAAAAGTATTTAAAATAAATCCAGAAAAGAATAAGTCACTATTAACAGAAGAAAAAAAATTAAATCTCATCATGGAGAAGAGCCCAAAAACTGTATCCACGAAGAAACAAAAAAAGAATCAACAACAAAATCTTCATTTGGAATTAAAAAAATGTCGAATTCCAGAACCCCATTTCGAACATTTACCAAACCACCGCCAAATTCCAAAGTCCTTCACACCTTTTCCAAAGCTGGAAAACTCCCAAAACAAAAATCCTAAAAAGTCCAAGCGACTTGCTTATTCCCGAAATCCCAATAATAAACGATAATATTTTTCATCGCGACAGAAAATCAAAATAAAAAACAACGAAATGCAAAAATAAGAAATAAATCATAATAAACGATAATATTTTTCATCGCGACAGAAATTCAAAATAAAAAACAAAAAAATGCAAAAATAAGATGCAAAATGCAAAAAAAAATGCAAAAAAGAAAAAAATGCAAAAAAATAAATCATGAAAATTATAATTATGGGATTTTCCCTCGGAAAAATTACAAAAACGATTGAAAGTGCGTGGGAAGGTTTGACCTCGTCGGAGAAGAAGAATCAATTCGCGAGGTTTCCTCGAAAACTCGACTTACCTCTTCGAAAGATTGACAAATTGTTCAAACATTGCAGCTCATGCGAATACGAATCCACGGAATGATGTCCTCTTTGAGCGAGAAGGCGGAAAGGGGGGGGGGGTTGTTAGAAAAAACGTGGAGGGGCTTGGTCCCGAAGAAACCGCAATCAAAGTACTTTTCGTTGATTCGTGAGTGGCCAGAGCAGGTGCAATAGCCGGCTGGAACGACAGTCGATCCGTAGCTACTTAGCGAGCTCACCGGGCTCGTTCCTCCACATTCGTGTTCGTTTCTCTACCGGGGGACCACGCGCGCCAAACACGAAACACTCAAGGGCTCGTTGCTTTCATGGAGCACGAGAAAACGTTTCTCATCTGATCTATCAAAAATTCGTTAAATACCGAAAATCAACATTTAAATTCGCATCAACAATTTGACTTTGATGACAAAATTAATTGTACAAATAAAAAAATCGTGCGCTCGTTATTAAATACATAATTAAACGTAATCAAAGATTTACGTTTGAACCAAATGTAACGAAACACTAATTATCAAAAAATCATAATAATCATATCAAATAATCAAGCAAATTGATAAATTAAATCAAAATTTTTATATTAAAATAATAATAATAAAAGGGGTGAAAAAGCTGCAAAATCGTAAAATAAAAAATAGAGAAAAAAAAAGCATCGAGTGGAACGTTTGACACTTTTGGAGGCTGAGAGTGCGGGACATCAACGAGAAATCCAGGTCTTATAAGATTTCGATAAGTGGCTGGTCCGAGTCATCGGAAGAGGGGACTCGCAGGAGATGTTGCTGAAAAGTGGACATGTTGGTGGATACACGATGTCGAACGAAGTCAGTAAATTTTTTACTCGAACGATTGAGGTATTGCTGGATGGATTGTTTCGCGAAAAGTACTCCAATATTAGGGTGGATCATGAAGCGTGTTGTACTGTTTGGCCTTACGAATATATCTGGCAAACGCGAGAGTGTTAAATTCATACGTTTATAACTAATAAATTATTTTGTGAAAAATTCGAAAATAATTCGTGTATTATTGATCCTTCGAGAACTATCGATTCTCGAATTTTCAAAATTTTTTGGCTTGTCTCAATATCCATCCAGAGATACCTTAGAAAATTATCGCTGCTTTTATGTGATCCTTTATCCGTTAACATTTTTCTTCTTTTTTTCGGGGAATATACATGGGAAGTTCACCCTCTCGTGAGACTACGGAAAATCCAGGGTTTCCGGCGGATTCACCATTGTCTCTAATTAGTGGAATTTCAATATTCCATTATTTTCACAGCTTTTATTATTGGACATTTTTTTCAATTTTCTGTTTTATGGATGTTTGAATTAGACAATTTTTTTCTAGAGACAAAAACAAATCGACAGGTTTCCTTAACTATACATTATAAAACTTAATACATATTGTCACTACAATCGAAAATTATATTTATAATAATTGAAAATTCAATAATCATTGAATGACGTAAAAAAAATGATATCAGTATTAATCGATATTAACTGTTAATTAAAATTCACTTGTATGTGACGTTGACGTTGAAGGTTGCATTTTTAGACTGCAAATTCTAAAACTATTTTTTTCAAATTTTATTATTTAATTAAATTCTGAAAAAAATTGGTTTTTTTCTAGAATAATTTTTTTCGTTAAATTATTTATTATGTTAAATTTATATTAAATATATTCTTTTTATAAACTGATCCGTTGGTCGTGCTATCCAGCTTCAAAACCCGCAAGGGATGTACGGGGACGAACAACTAATAAAATATATCCTCTTTATATAAAAAAAACCGAATAGAAATTTCGAAAAATAATTATTATCGAAAGTAAATAAAGAAATAAGTAATATATAAAATTAATGTATGAAATCAAATACTCAACATGACTTTACCAAAATAGAAATGATCAAAAATAAATAAAACAATTATAATTATTGATAAATAAATAAAAAAAACTGTTAATTGACTTTCTTTTGATAAACGAGAAATTGAAGAGGAAGAAAAAACAAAAAATTCGAATTCCAACGATGAAAACTTTAACCCCTGTAACTCCTTCGGGGGAAAGAGAAAAATGGGGCTCGTAATTTCGGTGAATTATTTCTCCGTCTTTTCACCGATTAATAATTCGACGTAATAGCAGCGTAATGTTAATAAGGACGCGCGGTCATGTGGTGTAACACGGGTTTGAGGTGACGCCGCTCTGTGTGTTCGTTAAAATAGAGAATGGTTACGTAAAAGCTCCGGGTACGCGGGTATATACATATCCGGTTAAACTTTCTTAACGTAACGAATCGTTTCTTCCGAGAGTGATCGTGCCGCGGACGAACGGAGATATCTCCAGGAGCGAGAAAGAGCTGGAGGAAAGAACGTTCACGATCTTTGTGTGTGTGCGTGTGAACCCCCCGAAGACGCAGTCTCGCGTTATTTAATTTCTTTTTTTTTTTCTTTCGTATATTTTATTTTATTTTTCCTCTCCGAGCGAGAGGAGACGCTGACGCGGAGAAAGCATCGAAAACTTTCGTCATACAATAGCTCTTCCCCTCCCGCAAATTCCTCATCGGATCTTCGGGGTACATTGAAAAAAAGGAAAATACAAAAACAAAAATGATTTTTCGGTATTTTTAGGCTGACGGCATCAATATGACGGCAACGAATGGTGCCAATCTTATCAACAATAACAACAACGTTATGAGGGGCACGATCGAAGAAGAGGGCATCACGAACGGTAGAGGCACAGCCATTCAAAACTTTTACGCAGGCCAAAGTATTTTTCTTACAGGTAAGTTTATTCGGAGAACGATTATGTTTCTTTTCTTTTTTTTTTCGATTAATTGTCGTTGATCGTTGCCGAGGATTTTCGTGCATTGACTCAGTACCGATCAATACCGATTAGTTGAAAATCAGTTACAATCTAGTAGGTATCAGTAACGATCTATTGGGAATCAGTACCGATCTGTCATCAATCAGTATCGACCTATTGCGAATCATTACCGATCTCTTAGGAATCAATACCGATCTATTGAGGATCATTACTGATCTCTTAGGAATCATTACCGATCTCTTAGGAATCATTGCCGATCTCTTAGGAATCATTACCGATCTCTTAGGAATCATTACCGATCTATTGAGGATCATTACTGATCTCTTGCGAATCAGTACCGATCTGTTAGGAATTAATACCGATCTAATACGTATCAAGATCGATCTGTTAAAAATCAGTACCGATCTATCACGAATCGGCGCCTACCTATTGGGAACCAGTACCGATAAATACCGATCCATCAAGAAATCAGTACCGATCAATACCGATCCATCATGAATCAGTACCGTTCAATACCGATCCATCACGAATCAGTACCGATCAATACCGATCCATCACGAACCAGTAGGTACCGATCAATACCGATCCATCGCCAATTAGTACCGATCAATACAGAATTAATGCTGAAGTTCCGATCATTACCGATCGATACCGATCAATTAGGAACGAATACTGAAATTCCGATCGATACCAATCGATATCGAAATTCCCAATTGCTACCGATCAATACCGATCGATATCGAAATTCCGTATCGGTATCGATCGATACCGAAATTAAAGACCGGCAATGCGAGATAAAAAAAGTAAAACCAACCATGCGTTGAGTTTCATTTGGGATCGAAGATATTTAAACGCGGTGCCGCATGGGGAAAGTTGGTCGTGCGATCAACGTCATCCGGTAACGATCGTAACATTACGAGGAAAAGAGCGCTGAATGATTTTTCCCAGCGATGTCCCTTTCACCGATACGCTTCCTCGCCGTACCTTCCTACTAGCTTCTTCTTCGAACGTTCCTACTTCCCGCGCTTCTGGATCTCTCCACGTTGGAAAAAAAAGCCAGAAAAAAATCGGTATCTCGAACGCGTCCGAATTGCAGGTGGCACGGGTTTCCTCGGCAAAATTCTCATTGAGAAGCTGTTGCGAAGCTGCCCGGACGTATCGACGATTTACCTCCTCATACGGAACAAAAAGGACAAAAATCTTCAGGATCGAATCGAAGAATTGTTCAACGAACCGGTGAGATATTAATTATTTTCCATCCTGAACTGACGTCACTCAAAAAGTCCTCAAAAGTCTACTTCATCGGCTTATGCATATTTGAATAATGCAATAAAAATAAACAATTACAATTTCATCGAATATCAAAAAAGTTTTTATCGTATGTTTTACGTATGTAAATTCACATGCATTAAATGTAAATTAATTTTTTTATAGCTTCATATAAATTGAAGTGATTTTTAAAAAAACTCTTTGATTCATTTGAATAATTGACCGAATACGAAATAATTCTCCGATATATAATTCTTACTTTGGAAAGCAGTACGAGCTTGTTAATGAAGTTTTCCCATTAAATTCGTTAATAAACCTTGGCAATCGCTAAAGCTAGTACGAAATCGATTAAATATTATTGCAAATGATTATCATGAATTACCATTATTAACAAATAATTATAATAAATTATCATAATAAAATATAATTACAATTAATAAATAACGATACTACATTAATGTTACAAATTGTTACTATCAACCATTCGCAATAAAATGTACATTATACTTTTCACAGAGATTTATCAAAATTCTTTTAACTTAAAACTAAACTTTAGACTGAACTTTAAACTTCAAAATAACCTTAAAAATATAAACCTAAACTTTGAACTTTGAACCGAATACAAGAAACTGAACTTTAAGCGTTAAACTAAATTTTTAACTTCAAACTGAACTTGAAACTTTATATTTTATACGTAACAATATTTTGTTAACTTATTAGATAATAACTGATTTTTCTTGTATATTTGTCAAAGATTTACGAGCGATTGAGGGAAGAATGTCCAAAATTTCGACACAAGATTGTGGCCATGTCAGGAGACTGCAGTTTACCAGGACTCGGACTCTCTTCGACGGATCAGGAGCGTCTTATTCAAGAGGTACGTACGAAATTACGAAGAAACATAATTTTTAAGACGTTTGTCGATTAACCGATTTAATTCCCCCATCCTCGTTAACTCTTCAATTCCCATGTCCAAAGTAATGAAGTTTTATCATTTTAGTTTAATGATCAAGTAAATATGTGTTAATTGAAAAGGAAAAATAAGAAAACCGAGTGACAAATGTGCACATTGTCAAAAAATTTATACTAGCTTTTAATATTTTGCATTCATTCTTGTAAAAATTTAAGCAAGTAGCATAATTTTTTACATTTCTTTCAGTAAAAATTCTGACACATTTTCATATAGAATTTTACCAATGGGCTGCCTCAAAAATTCCAATTTTCTACAGTACAAATAACTTGGACAAACTTGAAATTTCTAAAATCCCTAGCGAAAAATTAATTCCCTATGATTAAATAAATACTCGATATACTGTATTTTTTCGTAAAGAGCTAGTAAGCAATAGCAATAATAATATTAATCAACAATTGCTAATTTTTACAAATAATATTATTTTATTTATAACAAAATAAGAAATTATACAAAATTATACGTTTCTTTCCACGATGCGTTGTTTTCTTGCGTGTGTTGCTAAACAACGCGGGTCGGCGTCATTCGTGATCGTCATACTGCGTCGTACACGTACTTCATAGTAACTGATTTTACTATAAAGAACGTAAAATTCCGGTGGACGCAGGGAAAATTTCGGTTTCCTTTTTTTAAATTTTTTATGAAAAACACACAAATTTCTCAATGTTCCACTGAAAAATTTCATTTATATTAGCACTTTTTTAACTTATTGTCGTAATCTTTACGTTTCATGAAATTTTACTATTAATTTCAGTAAAAATTCTAGAAAATATTTAAAAAATTTCTGTTACGAAAAAGTAAATTTTGATTAATTTCCATGAAAATTTATCATTTATTTCCTCAAAACCTGGAGAATTGCACATTTGTCACCGAGTTACTGTGATTTCATAGTAAAAATTAGTTAAAAATTCTCCCCGTGTAGTATTCAATGCCATTACGAATTATTAGAAAAAAAAATAAAAAAATTAATAAATAAAAATAAAAAATAAAAAATATATTTAACTATGGTATAAAATCACGACTAAACATATGTCACCTACAAGTGACACTGGGAATTGAAGAGTTAAAGTCACTAACAATTTTCCCAATCCAAAAATTCACTTTTACAATGAGTCCTCAAAATAACGGGACAAAAGTATTCCTTCGGCGTGATATGTACTCAAAACGTACGAATAGACTCGGGTGATTTAATTTGTACCATACATGAGGGATAAAACAATACGAGCGCGTGAAAACAGCCGGTTTTGATAATCGACCCCGCTCGACCTTTCTCAGCCACTTTCGCTTCGAGTCTCTGCGTGTATCTCGCGTACCAGGAAATCACGTGTACTCGGGAGATTCGTGCAAACGATCGCGATTCACCGATCACATAATCTTATTTCGCTCTCGAGAGCGTCGATCATCGAACCGAAACGAGTTATACTTGTTTTTGGGTGCCAACACTGCCCTCCTTACGAGCTTTTCTTCAACTTGACTTTCCGTCGGTTTTTCTGAAATGAAAAATCGAACTGCCCAGGCTACTCAGAGCTCGGAAATTTTTGAAACATTCGTCTAAGAAGTGGCATTGAATGATTCACTGAAAAAAAATAATGAATATTCTTTTTTTTTATTAACTTACTTGTTAGAAGTCTTTTTTTATTTTTTATACATTTTTAAAAATATTTTTTATACATTTTTTATATCAATTTTCTTTGATCAATTATTTATAAAGTTTTCGAATTGTCAGGTAACAAATATAAATTAAATACCAAAAGTAGGAAATAATTTATGTCGAAAAAATATCTTTTTTATTTTATAGATGAATTATTTTTTTACTCTTTAGCCTTCGATCGAAATAATTGCCTGAAATTTATCGGTGAAAAGTTACATTTGTTATTATCTATTTTTTCGATTCCTATCCTGCTGTCCTCATGTAAACTATTTTTATCTTTTCAGTCGTTTAGTTTACATTTAATAAAGCTTGTTTCAAAAAAATATTTTTTTTTATATTTAAATTGTTGTTTTTGTACTTTTTGGCTTTCGACTGATTTTATTGCATGAAAGATTGAAAATTTAACGAATATTTTTCATTCAAGTTGAATCATGAATTCTCTCCTTTTAATTTCATGTTTGTAAAATCCACTTTTTGGTGCATTAGATAAAAGCTTGTGATATTAAATATATTTTTGCACATGAAATCGTCGAAGAAACCATCAGGACCAGCGAATTTTTTACCAAGCTTGAAATTCTTGAAAATTATGTTTTATCGGGTCGACGTAGCGTCACGAAGAAATGTTAAACTTGATGGACGTTATAAAAATAACACTGTAATCAAAAAGACATAAAAGCGAAAGTAATGAACGGTCGAGTGTAATTCATCAATACTGCAATGTTCACCATAAATGAAAGGCTCATAAAAAAATGCTTAAAAGCTACTCGAGGGCGATCGAAGTTTCGTCAATTTTTCAACGATTACCGAAAATTTAAAGCCCATCAAAAAAATGCAGAAAGGGGACGTAAGTTGGTATTATTGAGGTTAAGGAGTTGGGCTACGATGTCCCGAAAAAAGACAGTCCATTTGACATTTTACATAATTATATAAATAATTACCATAATAATAAATAATTGCCAGAATATGGAGTAATTAAGGAATAATTACATATTAAAATTAACATATAATTAATGCCATTGTTATATATCCGATTGCTCAAATTTTCCAAAATTTTATCAATTTTCTCGATACCGATCCAGTAATAAAGTTCCTTAAATTCAAATTCTAAATTCAAATTCTATTCCTATTCAATGAGAACCTTCACCAGGCCGACGGTTTATTTTACGAGACGAAAGAATCAGCCAGTATTTTTCATTTTTTCATTCTTTCGTTTCTCACTGTTTACATAAAAACAAAATAAAATTCCTCGTTCGAGGGTTCGATCAACGTTGTCTGATAAATGAAATATTGTCTCGAAGGTGTCCATAGTCTTCCACAGTGCAGCGACGGTGCGTTTCGACGAGAAAATTAATATAGCCCTTCCCATCAACGTGGGCAGTATTTCGGAAATGATCGATCTGTGCAAACGCATGAACAGGCTCAAAGTGAGTACGAGATTTTCATTCTAATCTACTTATATATTTATATAACGCAATAAATAAAAAATTAGCCTTCTATTAAATATAAAAAAAGTTCTTATCATATCTTTCAATTACTGTAAGATAAATTTAAATTGACTAAATGTTAATTAATTTTTTACAGCTTTATACAAATCGAAATGATTTTAATAACGTTTTACTTTATTTAAATAATTGACCAAATACAACATAGTTCTTCGTAAAATAATTGTTACTTTTGAAAACAGTACTTGTCAATGTAGTTTTTCCATTAATTTCGTTAATTTATTTCCATTATTTCGTTAATTATTTAATTAATTATTTTATTATTCGTTAATTATTCGTTTCCATTATTTCGTTAATTATCTTGGCAATTGCTAGAGCTAATAAAAAGTCGCTTAAATATTATTAAAAATTATCATCACGAACTATCATAATTAAAAAATAATTATAATGAATTCTTATCATAAAAAATAATTATATTCAATCAATAACGATACTGCATTAATTTTGCAAATCTATCTTACTATTACTATTCTAACTATTACTAGGTACTTACTGTACTAAGAATTTATATTTATATAAAATATAAATTACTTTCCACCAAAATTTATGAAAATTCTTTTAACTCGAAACTATAATTTAAACTATAATTCAAACATTTTTATTCCCCTCCCCCTCCCGTCTCCTCGCAATGCAACTCTCGTTTGTATAAAACAACACGCCTTGACATTGATTAATTTCGCAAGGGCTCTCGGCGACGCGCGCAACGGGGTCGCAATGCCGAAATAATATTTATCGACGCAAGAATGAAAAAACAATGAAAGTGAAGACAGAAGAGAGAGAGAGAAAAAAAAAGGAACATAGCAGTCACGGTGGCACGTACTTTTCGTACCGAAGCGGTTGGATTGTGATTACGTGCCACATTCGAGAGTATTATGCCACCGCGAGTCAGCCGTGTCTCGTAACGAGCCCCAACCTAATTCGTCGTGCTCCATTCTTTATTCGGCGATTGCGTTTGTCAATTTTCTTTTCACGAGTTACGAGCTTTTGTGCCAGCTCGATTCTCTGTCAACAGCAAAATGGAAAAATCATATTTCATCCTTTGAAGCACTCGAACACTTTCGGACTACTTGAAAGACTGAAATTTTGCAAACATTCTTTCAAGAAGTAACGACGATTCAACGGGAACAATTTAATTATAAATTTTATTAAAAAAATAAATTTTTTTCAAATAAAATCGAAAATTGGATGGAGGCTGGAAAAAAAAAACAATTTTTCAGTCGACTCATTTTTTGGAACTTCGTGAATTTCAACGATATATATTTTCTGAAAATATGAAAATACTTCTGAAATTAATTGAAATAACGAGGTTTAAATAAAATAGTACCATTTGGCATTCGAGGGGGGCTGAGTAGGAAACCCGAATTTCGATTGACCAGAAGCTTCAAAATTCCGAATTTTAATAGTCCGAAACTACAAATTTCGTAAAGGTTTACGAAATCTGTTTGGGCTTGTTTGGGTTGGTTAGTTTGATTTTACACCCTTGATTTTAAACAAACCCAAACAAAGCGAAAAATTTACGAAATTTGCAGTTTCGGTATATTCAAATTCGTAATTTTGAGCCTCCTGGTCATTAAAAGTTCGAGTTTCCTACCCGACCCCATACGAGGATGGTAAAAACAATAATGAAGAATACAAATTTTTTACCACCGTATCTCCCAATCTCCAAAGTTTGCTTACGAGTTCTCGACGCGACTCGTGTCTATTTGCTTTTGTACAAACTGCGAGATTTTTTTCGTAAAAACACGATGAATTCCATCATTCATCGATTCGCGACTTCATTGATGTTCGATACGTCCAAATATGCAAAATCGAATCTCGTTAAACGAAAAGTCAAATAAAATGAGTAAATCCAAAGGTATCTCTCAAAGTCTCGGGTCTTCGAGAATCGTAAGAGGACAAATGCTCGAAGATGAAATTGCAACTTGTTGTATTGTCGTTCGACGTGATATGCGATAAATATTAACACGCGAGTGAAAACGTTCGGTATCGAAAGTTGCCTTGACAGATCATATATTTCGTACCAATTGGCGTTGTCGTGTTCTTTGCCCGGAATAAATAGTGAGACGAGGATAACAGTCTTCTCGAGTACTCGAGAAATTCTTTTAACGAAACCTTGTCCCAAGCTAGACTCCGAAGCGTTTAAAACGTATTCACGCTCATTGTTGTACTTCCGGCTCGCTGTTGAATATCAAGGTAGGTGTCTAGTCTAGAGAGTGAAAAACGCGGAAAATTTTCAAAATTTTTTTTCTCGCCTTCCATTCGAAATATAACAATAAATTTTTATCCAGAACATCGAGTAAATCGTATACAGTAGGATTTTTTTTTTTTTACTTTGTCCAGCATTTTATGAAAAATTCGTAGAGGGCGCCAAAGTCGAGGCTGCAAAAAAATAAATGTTCCCATAGCGGACAGATATTCTCCGAAACTGCTCGATCGATTTTGATACAACTTTGAACGATCCTTTATTAAGATGTTTTGTGTGGTAATTCACCACATTAACGAAAAAATTCACATTATACACACTTACAGAACATAAACGATGCAAAAATAGGTCAAGCTTTTCGAACAATATTTTTCCGAAGTTGCCATTTATTTATTTATTATCGATTTTTATCAAACGGTGGTGAATTACCACGTGGCAAACCTTCCTCTTCAAA
>JAPYZJ010000332.1:0-50666 GCA_030522765.1 Ophioninae sp. B BG-2022a
GGGAAAGTCGAAAAATATTTTTTTCCGTTTTTAAACTCTTAAAAGGGTATATTTAATCGGAAATTTTCCGCTGATTACGAATATGCCCGAGTTTTTGCCAAAAGTGCAAAATTTGACTTGGAAAATGCGAAAAATATTGAGCCATGAAACCAACCGATGAAAAAAATGAATTTAAAAAAATCAATGAAAAAATGAATTTTAAAAAATCAATGAAAAAATGAATTTTTAAAAATCAATGAAAACATGAATTTAAAAAAACCAATGAAAAAAATGAGATATTCTGAGAGGCACAAACGGGGTGTATAATAACCACTTCCGGGAGGCCATGTTCTTTTTGTTCCTCGATCGTTCCGCTTCGTTTTTCGCAGGAGGATGGCAGGCTGTCTCTGATTTACCTATACGTCGATTTTGTACGTCAAGCGCAGAGATTATACCGTCGTTACGATCGGTCTGTGTTTTCTCTCTCGCTCTCTCTCTCTCTCTCTTCCCCCGGAAATCTCCTCGTCAGCTTTTCCTTTTTGTACTTAGATTTCGCCTTTCCTCGCGCACATAGATTTCCTTTGGACGACGAGAACGACGCTTCGCGTCTTTTCAACGATCGACGAGAATCGTGATCTTACTCGAGTCCCCCCCCCCCTCCCCCCTGAACCCAACGTCCGCTGAGCTTTTGCCTCGATAAAGTCCCCAGGCGCAAAGCCCACCCATCGAAGAGCCGTCGAGAAGAGATTTTCTTTTTTCCTTTTCCCTCGACGTTTCCTCTGGGGGCGCGAGCTTACGCGCCTTTGACGAACGAACAATCGCGCGTCCTTGAGAGGACAACGTTATTCACTGCCGTCATACGTACGACTCTGGAAATGACCTTGAACGGATTTATCTTCGACCTGGAGGTGGACCTTGAAAAGGTTTGCTTTGGGCCTCGAAATGACCTTGAGGAGGTCATTTCCTGGAATTGGGCCTAGAAATGACCTTGAAGAGGTCATTTCCTGGAATTGGGCCTGGAAATGACCTTGGGAATGGATGTCACTTTGGAGAAGATTACTCTGGACCCGGAGATGACCTTGGTGACTTTGGGTCTGGAAATGGCCTTGAGGAGAATCACTTCGGGAATGGTTATCATTTTTAACAGGATTACTCCGGGCCCAGTGATGACCTTGGTAGCTTTGGACCTGGAAATGACCTTGAGGAGTTTGATTTTGGGAATGGTATCACTTTGAAGAAAATTACTCCGAATCCAGAGATGACCTTGGTTGATTTGGGCCTGAAAATGACCTTGAGGAGAATCACATTGGGCCTGATATCACCTTGAAGAGGTTTACTCTGTTAATAAAAGAAACAAAAATCCACTTTCATTCCTAATTTCATAAAAACGACTCTATCAAAATGAATTCATACTGAAACGTCTCCATATTCCATTAATCAAATAAATCAATAATTCCTGTCCAACCACGTATCAATTTAGCCAAAGTAATTTCCGCTTAGCTTATTTTCCAACAGAACGTTCCCTACCCCATTCCAATGCAATACTTTTTCCCCGTTCGATTAAAATCGTCTCAAATACGAATTTCTCGAAAACGGTCATTCGAACAGCCATCAGCGATGGATCTTTTGTCTTTTCCATTTGGAACAATAGTTTCTCCTCGCAATCTGTTACCCGTTCATTCATCCAAGTTTCTCGTCGTTTTAGAATCCCTTGGCTAATCGATTTGTCCCACATAGCCTGGGCGTCCTCGTACCTCAGAAAGTCTCCAACCCAAACAAACCCAAACAAACCCAATCCAATGAGGATTTACTTGGACTACGGGGTTGGCCGGTTACCAGGCTCTTTGCGTCTCACCAGTGTCAATGGTACACCCCCCCCCCAACCTCTCGAGTTTCAGCAACTCGGCGAACGGAGTTTCTGGCGGAGAAGAAAAGAGAGAGACGGCGGGGGGGGGGGGGAGTGATCACTATAGATCTCCTTCGTTTGTACTCGTCCCATCAGCGCGTATATAGAAGTCCTCGAGCAATCCGGGAAAGTTTCGAAAACTGAGCGAGATCGCTGGGGAAGCAGGGGGAGGGGGAGGGGGGCTGGAATGGGTCGAAAGAGGAAATCGTTCGACCATAAGAAACTTCGTGTTCCCGCGGACCTCAATAAGCCGCGGAAACCGTAGGAAACGTGCGTCGAATAAATTCAACGCCTATACATTATGTACATATTTGCATTAATTATTGGATTTCGAAATAATACCGGACTGTTACGACGAAATTGCGAAAAAAAAAGGTCGAAAGATTTTAACAATAGGGAATTCAATAATGTAAAATGGAGTTATAGGTATAATGGTAATGTTTGTAGAAATAACAATAATAAGAAAAGTACGATAATGAGAATATTATTATTTGATTTTTTGTATAGTTGTTTTTTATTTGTTTGGGTTTTATTTTATTATTTATTATTCTTATGATTATTATTGATATTTAATTATTTAATTTATTACGTTACATTTTTTAAAAGTATTTTTTTGTTTTGTTTATTGAATTATTTGCATAATTGAATAATTATTGAAATATTATAAGATAGTAAGACTAATAATAAGACTATTATTTATTCTTATTATTATTCTTATTATGTCAATAACTTTTATTAATCACATTTAAGGGTAATCACGTTTGTTTGGGTTTGTTTGGGTTATCCATCCAGCACCTACACGGTTTCGTTTTTTTTTTAGGAGTGCATATCCAAAAGATAGTATCCGAATGTTAGATCGAATTTTTTCATTATTTTGTTTCATTATTTTTTTGGGCTGTACTTTTTCGTCTACTCTTCTTCGAGCATGGTCGAATACTGCCGAGGGTTTCGTGTCGTGGGCCAGTAAATTTTGCCACTCGTGGAGAATGAAAAGGAGGAGGAGAGAGAGAGAGAGAGAGAGAGACACGACTAGCAATTTTCTTTAAGGCTCGAGGGCGAGTTTTTGCAATCTTTGCATCTCACAACCTAAATTGGCCCCGAGCACACGGCTAATCGGTGAGGCGTTATCAATTAGTACTCGAATCCCTCGCAAATAACGGTCGAGCCCTTCTCGAGGTTAGTGTCCCGAAGTAACGCGAAGGTTCCCTCCAAATCCTTTTATTTTATTTCTCGTAGTTCTCTTCGCTTCTTCGTTCCCAATGGGTATTCCTCGAACCGCCCGTTCATGGCAATTTTTTTCCCAAACCTGTTATTTGTACGCTCGAGATTCGTTTTCAGATCTGTATTTGTATTTTTATCTATTTTTTTTTACCGACTGAACACCAAGCATGAAGGCCTGAGGGATGAGACAGTTTTGTCGATAAATGCATCGTCCAAACGTATTAGAACCTGTGGTTTCGTATAGGGTTCGTCGTTACGAGAAAAACGCTTTTTTTTAAATCATTCTACGACCAAAATTGGCCGAGATATCGCGCGATGAGCTAATGCTGAGCTGAGAAAGCACAGCATTTATTCACGAGTGTTTTTTCCTACTTTGGATGTAAAATAATTAACGAAAATTGGTGAATGGTATTATCGATTAGCAAGGGGTACCTTGATCGTCGTAATTTTCGAAAAAAACAACAATTTTTAAGAACAAAAATGCTGAGCTATTGTTCAGAAAATTTAAACGGGAATATCTTTCTCAATTTTGGTCGTAGGACGGTTTGGAAAAAAGCGTTTTTCTCGTGAGTGCACAATCTGTACTGTGAAATAAAGAACTTCCATGGTTGTGAGGCACCCCGTATACGTAACACGTGTTTGTTTGGGTTGGCATGTATAACTATATACACATGCTGTGTTATAGTTATAACCGTATACAGAGCTTTACTCCACAGTCGCCAGTTCCAAGATGGGCTGTAAATATAATCTTATCTATTCGCCAAAAAGTTCGGGCAGAGTCCTTAATTAAAGGTGGATATAAGCTTCGTGCAAACTTTCCCTCGTCTCGGTTGGATTTTTGTTGAATTTATCCAACAGGACCGGCTCGATCCTCGAGAGACACAAAAAGCCAGGTGCGTTCAGGCGTTAACGACGTGAAAACTCGAATTAAGGGGGAGTCGAAATTCCCGAAGGTACGACGAGTTTAAACTCAGGAATATTGCGAATTACCAACAGTTGGAAAAGTGTCCACGAGGATGGTTAGGTTTTAAAGAAAAAATACTATTTTTTTAAGGGGGAGGACGTTACAATTTTCACGGAGATTTCTTGCTAGATTTCCTCTTTTCTCCGATTCGTCGAGAGACCCAAACAAATTTGGACAACGACTGCGTGGTGGGCTACGATGACTAAGTTTCTTGAGCTCGACATCGAAAACAAGCGAGGAATTTAAGGGGCAGAAATACAAAAGAAATGGGGCTGTGAGTGGTCGTAGGATCGGCATTGCCGATTTCAGATTGAGATCCCAACCCCTTCCGGTCCCTCGACGATACTCCTTTCGAGAGGCCTGTTATGGATATTTCGAGAGTCCAAAGTGTAGCGAGGAGAAAGAATGGATATTCGGATGAGAGTAATCGAGCATATAGAAAACATAAAGAGAGCGGGTAGGTCGATGCTGTTTGGGGGATGGTAAACCGGGACTTGAAATTTATGGTAAGGGCTTCAAAGGATGGATAGCGCTCCGTGGGTGGTGAACGCGCGTCGCGGCTCTCGGATTTATCAGAGTCACCCCGTCTCGACGTCGTCGCGTCTTAGACCCGCGGAAGAAAGAAAGGGCGATGCGGTTACGAAACGGCCGTGATTCGGGGTCGAAAGGCTCGAGTGTATTCCACCGAGCTTCGTCCCCTCGCCGTTTTATCTCTAAATCCGTATACACCCTTTGTAACTTGCGTCATCAGCTCGTATGGGTTATGTAGTCTTCCATTCTTTTTCTCTCCCTTGGTTTTACTCTCATGGCACGGTCAACCGAACTCTCACTCCGGATGTGAATTTTTGTTGACTCTCACTGTGACTCTCATCCTGATTCTCACTCTAGCTATAACTCTCACGGTGACTCTCACTCTAACTATAACTCTCATTGTGACTCTCAATCCAACTATGACTCTCACTGTGACTCTCACTCCAACTATAAATTTCACTGTGACTCTCATTCGAACTATGACTCTCGATGTGGCCCGCACTCCAACATTAACTCTCACTGTCACTCTCATCCTGACTCTTACTCTAGCTACAACTCTCACTGTGACTCTCACTCCAACTTTTACTCCAACTATAACTCTCATTGTGACTCTCAATCCAACTATGACTCTCACTGTGACTCTCACTCCAACTATAACTCTCACTGTGACTCTCACTCTAACTATAACTCTCACTCCAACTTTTACTCCAACTATGACTCTCGATGTGACTCTCATTCCAACTATGACTCTCACCGTGACTCTCATTCCAACTATGACTCTCACCGTGACTCTCATTCCAACTATAACTCTCACCGTGACTCTCACTCGGAATTTCACCCTGAATCTCACTGTGACTATTGGCCTTTGTCCTCCTTTTGGTACTTAAAATTCGAAGGACTCCCATCCTTTCGAAACACGTACGTGTCCGTTCATATACACAGGAATATCTGTGAAATCCGATCGTTGCAAAAAGACATCGAGTAATCTCAGTTGGTGAACCCCCTTCGGTTCTCTGCGGAATCTTATCAACGGCTCACGCTTCACTACACGATTTTTGCCTGGTTTCTCGCTTGGCTCGCTCGAAACTTCCCATCCTCCCCCCTTCCACCTCCTCCCTTCCCGCCGCTGTCCCCGTTGATTTATCGCTCGCGAAGAAAAATCAGAGTTCGAGAGATACAACGAACAATTTTAGCACGATAAATTTTGAATCTCACGTTGCAACGAGTGTCTAGGAATACCTTTGTAGTTCGTACCCAAAATGTGAGTAGTATTGCAGAGCTCTAATTAATTTTCTATTAATTAGAAATATTAATTACAAAATATTAAAAACCAAAACATTAATTGCAAATTTATTTAAAAAATAGGAAAAAAAATCTAATATTTTACTAAATGGCTAATATTAGGCCATTGTCATCCATCATCAATGTTGTCCAATTTTCCATTCAGACAGACTGGAAAAAATTTCTAACCACGAATCAATGTAGGGAAAAGTTTTTTTTTCCTGCTATTGACCCAAATCATGATTCTTCAAGCATAAGGATTGCATGAACACGCAAAGTCCGATACTCGTGGATTCCTTTGGGACTCAGAGAATATTCGTTACCCGCGACACATTGGTGACTATCGGAGATTTAGAAGACTTGGAAAACGATCCATACACCCATAGGCTCTATTCTTGGTGACATTGTGCCTCGAGTTTGGAAACCTTGAAGTGATCTACGAGAGCTTAACACGCGCATCTCTACCTCATCCTCACTTAGGAATCGTCTATTAGCAACATTTGCAGATATGAGACGTTCCACTTCCGTCAGGACGATTTCTCAAAGTCATCCCACTTCCCGAAATTTAACCAAAGAGACAGACACCACGGTCTCGAGTGACGTCTGGCCACTGAGCGTAATTCAAATAGAGGACGAACCCAAACAAAGTCACGTGTTCCATAAATCGACCGGATGAGAAATGAGTGGGTTGAAGGAATGAAAGTCGATCCAACTTTTGTTATCGTATTTCATTGAATCGAAAAAATTGAATTGAAAAAAAAAATAAAAAATCTACTTTTCAATCAGTTTTGGTCTGTTTGGGTTCATTCGGGTTGAGTTTTGTTTGTTTGGGTTTGCTTGGAGGTATTTGGGTTTTGTTGGATTTGATTTGCATCTTTTGGGTTTGTTTGGGTTGGTTTGAGCTTTTTTGGTTCCGTTTGGGTTACGTTTCGCTTGGTTGGGTTTGTTTGGGTTTGTTTGGATTTGGTTGAGTAATTTTAGGTTCGTTTGGGTTTGTTGGTGTTTTTCGGCTCCGTTTGGGTTACGGTTTGTTTGTTTGGGTTTGATTGGGTTTCCTTGGATTTCTTTGGCTCATTGTGGGTTCGTTTGGGTTTGTTTGGGTTTGGTTGGCTTTCCTTGGATTTTGTTGACTCATTTTGGGTTTGTTTGGGTTTGTTGGTGTTTTTTCGGCTCCGTTTGGGTTACCTTTCGCTTGTTTGGGTTCGGTTGGCTTTCCTTGGATTTGCTTGACTCCTTTTGGGTTTGTTTGGGTTTGGTGGTGTTTTTCAGCTCGGTTTGGGTTACCTTTCGTTTGTTTGGGTTCGGTTGGGTTTCCTTGGATTTGCTTGGCTCATTTTGGGTTCGTTTGGGTTTGTTGGTGTTTTTTTGGCTCCGTTTGGGTTTGCTTCAGTTCGTTTGGGTTTGCTTCACTAGGTTCCAGTTTATTAGGCTTTATTTAAGTTTGTTCAGGTTTCTTACGCTCCTTTTATGATTGTTTGGGTTCGCTTGAGTTTCTCAAGCTTTTCTAAGACTTCGATTTTCTCGCACCTATTTGGATTACCGATTAAACTCCTAACGCCCATCACCAGTCGCCACAATTTCCCATCGGGAGTTCTCGTTCTGACAATTATCCTTGTTGCTATCAATTATCGCGTCTGACGGAAGACGGTGGGGGGGATAGAATTTAGAATCTTCGCGGATACACATCACCGAATAATTTGCAATGGGATATCGCGGATCCGTCATTACTGAGAGCGACACTCAACGTTCAAGATACCGTGATAACACGACAGATCGCGTCTTCGTCTCGCGAACACGGGGGCTCGGGGAAAGTGACGAGAAAGTTTAGCCTTTCTCGTCACTTCTATATGTGACGCTTCGTAATGAAACTAAACGTGCATTTCTCGGCTCAAATTCCATCTTCACGATCTGCCATACTTGTCTGGAAATTAATGAATCCTATGAGAAGATGAATCTCGTCAACCACCCCTCCACCTCCCTCTTTCCGAACCCAAATCCAAACTCAAACTTAAATCCAAACCCAAATAAAAACCCAAATAAAACCCAAAAAAGCCCAAATAAAAACCCAAAAAAACCCAAATAAAAACCTCAACAAACCCAAATAAAACCCAAACAATCCCAAGTCCAAAACCCAAATAAAAACCTCAACAAACCCAAATAAAACCCAAACAATCCCAAGTCCAAAACCCAAATAAAAACCTCAATAAACCCAAATATAACCCAAACAATCCCAAATCCAAAACCCAAACAAACCCAAACCCAAAATCCAAACAAACTCAAATCCAAAACCCAAATAAAAACCCAAAGAAACCCAAATCCAAAACCCAAATAAAAACCCAAACAAAACTAAATCCAAAACCCAAATGAAAACCCAAACAAACCCACATCCAAAACCCAAATAAAAACCCAAACAAACCCAAATAAAACCAAAACAAACCCAAATCCAAAACCCAAATAAAAACCCCAACAAACCCAAATAAAACCCAAACAAACTGAAATCCAAAACCCAAATAAAAACCCAGACAAACCCAAATCCAAAACCCAAATAAAAACCCAAACAAAACCAAATCCCAAACCCAAATAAAACCCAAACAAAGCCAAACCCGAACCAAAAACCAAACCCGAATCAAAACCCAAAACCTGACCCAAATCCAAACGCAAACCCAAACCCAAATCCGAATCCAAATACAAACCCAAACGTGCTTCATTTGTTGTTCGGAATCTATTATCCCCAGATGAGAGAGCGAATAACATTATCGTTGTTTGAGTTTGTTTGGGTTCGGGTATAAACCCAAACGGGTATCCCAGACTTAAGGGGTTTGGCGGCAGGGGATAGGGAGGCTGAATCGGAAAATCGGATGACTGACTCGTCTGCGACTTGCAAACTCGTTGCACGAGAAATCGGATTTTTTTAAACGCAGCCACCCAGAAGTCATGCTCGTTAACTCGAGGCTATGTTTTGGAAAGGGAAGCACGGCAAAGCGGAGTACGAGCGTGGGGAAGAAATTGCGATTCCATCGAGTGTGAATTTGTTAATTGTTGCGAGTTTGGTAATTGTTGAAAACGGGTCTCGAAGCGTGACGAACAGCGAAGGGGAGCTTCGATTTCGAAAGATAGATATTAGCTTGTATTTTTTATTTCGAAAATGTCGTTTGAGAATTTTTTCTAATTTTCATAAAACCCATGTTAGAATTTTCCTTAAATTAGAAAAAAAACCTATGTTAGAATTTTTTCCAAATTTCGAAAAAATACACGTATGAATTTTTTCCAAATTAAAGACAAGACCCATGTTAGAATTTTCCTCAAATAAAAAAAAATTCATGTTGGCCTTTTTTCCGAATTTCAAAAAAACCCAACTTTAAATATTTTCCAAATTAAAGACAAGACCCATGTTAGAATTATCCTCAAATAAAAAAAAATCCATGTTGGCCTTTTTTCAAATTTCAAAAAAACCCATGTTTGAATTTTTTCCAAAAGTGAATTTTTTTCGACGCTCCAAATTTCCGAAAATTTTCGTTAGCATTTTGGTTTGTACAGTCATCAAATTCCATGAGGTATGACGCTGCTCTCATCCCCCAGGATTAATTAATTCAGCCTGAATAATCAGTGACCTTGTTTCATTCGTCAATTGCCTCCAGGCTTTCCTCATTATTCATAACCTACAAAAGAAACATTGAGTGCAGATCTAATTACGAAGCACCCTTGGGTCAAACTCAAAGGGATACGCTGGCTTCCGGAAGCCGCGAGGGAAAGTGATAAGAAGTCCGCTCAACCGCAAATGAGTGTGTCCTCGTTGATAGCGTGTCGGAGTAAGCGTCGCGACGGGGGGGCGCAGGTGAACCGCGCTATCGGCACCTCTCGACCCAGTCCCTCAACCGAGTCTTATCCCAAATATCTACCAGCTGAGATACGCGTGTTAAACCCCCCCTGGATTCTAGTCAGTTCATTAATGATCTTCAAAGTATCACCGATTTTCGAAATATTTATTTTTGAAAACACGATTTTTGAAACGGAATTTTTGGAAACACGATTTTTGAAAAGGAATTTTTGGAAACACGATTTTTGAAAAATGTACCTTTGGAAACACGGTTTTTGAAAAATGTACTTTAAAAAAAACGATTTTTAAAAAATGTACCTTCGGAAACACGGTTTTTAAAAAATGTATTTTCGAAAAATGTACTTTTGGAAACACGATTTTTGAACAATGTATCTTTGGAAACACGGTTTTTTAAAAATATAAGTACTTTTGGCAACACGATTTTTGAAAAAGGAATTTTTGAGAAACAAATATTTGGAAATCCCATTTTTCTGTAACCAATTTTCCAGAAAACGATCTTAAAAAAATTGATTTGTTAAAAAGGCATTTTTGACAAACGTATTTTTGAAAACCCAATTTTTCTACAACCGATTTTTCAGAAAACGATCTTGAAGCATTCAATATTTGAAAAATCGATATTTCATACATTGAATTTTGAGGAATCGATTTTTGAGAAAACGATCATAGAATAAATGATTTATAATAAATCGATTTCTCAAAATTCAATTTTGAGCAATCGATTTTTGAAAATCCGATTTTTCAGAAAACGATCTTACAGAAACAGATTTAACAAAAATCGATTTATTAGATATTAATTCATAAGAAACGGACTATTGATAAACTGATTTTCAAAAAGCCGATTTTTCGAAACTTTGATAAATTTTTGAGAAACCGATCTTTGAAAAATCCATTTTCGAAAAACATCTTTCTGTGTTGACAATTCAGCTAAGTGGAATCGTGCGAGTTGAAGAGTGAAGAGATATCCGGGGAGATGGGGAAGAAAAAAGTACGTGGCAAAAAAAATGCGGTGGTCGTCGGGGTGGAATGTAAAAAAAAGGATCTTGGAGGTAGAGAATTCTGGTGGCCGGTTGAAGCGGGCTATTAGTCACCGCATCCCCTAGCAGTTTTCCGCGGACGTTGGGACTTCCGGTTGGAACTGCAGCAGTCACGATTGCCAACTCGACCAAGTGACCCCGCGGGTTTCACACCCCGCTCGATCCATGTATTACATTGCTCATGTACATACGCCATTTATATGTTTCAACGTTCGAGACATGTACAGGCAAACCGCACCCTTATCTCCGTCCCTCCCTTTATCCCACTCGTTTCAGGGTTCCCCATTCAACCGTTTTCTGGTCCTCGTCTATTTTCGCTTGGTTCTATTACCTCGGTGCTTCGCTGTCTTATTTTTCATCCCTTTTCCGCCCTTCCATAAGCCCTTTCGTCCTTTTTGCCCTTTGGTCCCTTCATTAGGTTTCTAGGTCTTAGCTAAAAATTTCCATTACTATGAAAACGTCTTTAGCTTGATAATTATTGGAAGAACAAAAATATTTGTTATAAAACCCTTTTTGGCCCTTTTACCTTATTTTGTTTGGTTTTTTTTTTTTTATTTATTTGGATGCTCGTATATTTTCCCTTGGTTCTATTACTTCAGTGCTTTGCTTTTTTATTTTTCATCTCCTTTCTGCCCTTCCATAAGCCCTTTCGTCCTTTTTGCCCTTTGGTCCCTTCATTGGGTTTCTAGGTCTTAAAAAGAAATTTCAATTACTATGAAAACGTCTTTAGCTTGATAATTATTGGGAGGACAAATATATTTGTTAAAAAAACCTTTTTGGCCCTTTTACCTTATTTTGATTGAGTTTGTTTAGGTTTTTTTGGTTTATTTGGATGCTCGTATATTTTCCCTTGGTTCTATTACCTCAGTGTTTTGCTATTTTATTTTTCATCCCTTTGCCGCCCTTCCATAAGCCCTCTCGTCTTTCGTCGCCCTTTAGACCCTTCATCAGGCTTCTGGTTCTTAACTAAGAATTTCGATTACTATGAAAACGTCTCTAGCCTGAAAACCATTCGAAAAACGAAAACAATTTGAAAAAAACCCTTTTTGGCCCTTCAAATTTATTTTGGGTTTGTTTAGGTTTATTTGGTATTGTTTGCGTTTGTTTGTTTGGGTATGAAAACGACTCTATGAAAAGCCTGATGACCATTCAAAGAACGAAAACATTTTTAAAAAACCCTATTTGGCCCTTCCAATCTGTTTTGGGTTTCTTTTGATTTATTTGGATTTTTTTGGTTTTTTTTTTAGTTTATTTGGGTTTGTTTGAGTTTATTCGTGTTCGTTTGGGTTTGTTTGGGTTCCACCCTATTTTGGCAACCTTTTAGACCTCCAAAGGGCCAGACTTTCCTTTTATACATTTCTTCGACCAATATCTTGGTTGACCTTCCTGACCTCGTTCACAGACTTTCCAATCGAGTATCCGGAAGATCCTAGCTCCGTTGACCATCCTCCCTGGAGACTCCAGTTGATCGGTCACCCTATCAGTTTCGCGTTCGATTCTCTCGACCCCCAAAAGTTTCCGAGCCTGTGCACTCGGAACAAAATTTTGTTCCGGGATGATTCCGGAGACTGGGGAAAGATGCTACGTTGGATATTCACGGTAACCGGAAGCGGGTATCCATGCGTGAATTTCAGGCCCCATGGCACTCTGCGGTTTCGAGAAGCGATGCGGCATTGATTTTCGGTTTGGAGCCTTTCTGATCCTCGTCCCGTAGTTCCACGTACCATCTACCGAGTAATGTCCCTTTTCTCTCTCTCTCTCTCTCTCTCTTTCCCTTCCGGTGGAAACTTTATTTATGGCCAGGCTGAACAACAAGGATGGATTTATTCAATCACGAAAAAATGCAGTTCAAATTCTAGAATGATAAGAAAAGCTCTGTTGCACTTCGATGCAAAAAATTCTACTTTTATGGAATTCAGAATTTTTTTTGATTAGTCAATTTTAAATAAAAAATTAATAAATCGAATAATCAGTTGGGGAGTTAAATTACTTTTATGACATGAACAAAATTCTTGTTCCTTCTTTTTTCCTCCCATTTCCCTATTTTTTATTTATTTAGAAAAAAAATTCGATGATTGATTTATTTGTTTAGATTTATATGTTTATTTTTATTAATGATTTTTTAAATTTTATTTCTAACTATTTACTATTTTATTTTCGTATTTTTTAAAAGTAATTTTGCATACTTTTTTCATGCCTATATATGGAGAAAGGGTATTTTTTTTAAATATTTTTTATCATTATTGATAAATATAGATGACATTTGAATAATTCAAATAATTACTCACAAAAAATGGTTATGAAGATTAACAATGATGGATACTTTCTCCTTTCGACTTACAAAAACCAGCCCTCTAAATTTTCCCACCCCTTCTGCATGAATGTTCAATTTAAGGGTTGACAATTCCCCCTTTATTCTTCAATCGACCCCGAAAAAAAAAATAATAAAAAATAAAAAAACAATAAAAATAAGTTTTTGATTTCTCAGCAAAAAGAGGTCACTGAGAAAAAGAGTTTAAACGATAAGTGGAGAAAAGTGATATTGGGGTAGAGGGATGATTATTTCGAGGTCAAAAGCTTACGAGTTCTAAAATTCCAGTGGGAAAGATATCTTCCAAGCTGAGTGATACCTAAGGTCCCTTGATTCTTCTCATCCCCCTATATATCTTCCCCTCACCCCCTCGCCGTAATATCATTCTTCATACCTATAGGTCTCGAGGTAAGCTGCGTACGTTGGTGGTGAGAGAAAAAAGTTTGAAGCCCCGAGGCGAATTCTCAGCACCAGCATATTCACTTGAAAAGTGTCGGCGTAGACAAAGGTCCGGGGGTAGCTAGCTATGAGGGTGAAAATATGTAGAGAAAGATAAAAAGCAGGGGTGGGGGAAGGGTTGAAGAAAAAAAGGGTTGGAAAGAGAAAAAGTGGGGGTTTGGGGTATGGGGGTAGAAAAAAGTGAAATGGAAGGACACCAAAAGCTCTCATCTTTCCAGAGGAAGACCAGCTTCCCTCTTTGGTGCTTTTTCACCATCCATACGTCTTTCTATTTCTCCTCTTATTTCTCGTACTTTACCAGAGAGACGTCTGAAAAGTATCCTCTCCTTATCTGAGATCCAGGTGGCATTCTTTTCCCCATAGGATTTCCATGGGGTTGAAACCAAGAGGCCGGATTTCCAGGTGCCCCAAGACACCGGAAGTACCCGGTACTCCCATTGCTGAGGCATCTTCGAACCAAGTTTGCAACCTTCTTTGTTACGTGGAAACATTCTAGGTGTGTGATAATGGATTAGTCTGGCTAGTACCAGCTGGTTGGCTTTCCCATCCAGGAAACTTTCACCTCTCGATTATATTGTCCTCCAGAAGTCGGGCACTCCAAACCTCCGATTATTGGGATACAATATCGACAGTAGACCTGACTGGTGGAAAGCTTCCGAAATGTGGAGAGCCTTGGAGTACTGACACAGAAATTGTATTGAATGTCTATGGGGGAAAACTGGAAGGAGTTTGATGGCTGATGAAGTTGATGGGGTTTTTTTTGGTTGGTTTGGGTTTGGACCAAAACTGGTAAAGGAAGTTTGATGGGGTTTATTTGGGTTGGTTTGGGTTTGCACCAAAACTGGTAAAGGAAGTTTGATAGCTGGTGGGGTTGATGAGGTTTGTTTGGGTTGGTTTGGGTTTGGACCAAAACTGGGAGAAGGAGTTTGATGGCAGATTACACGGATGAGGTTTGTTTGGGTTTGTTTGGGTTTAGACCAAAACTGGTAAAGGGAGTTTAATGGCAGATGACGTTGATGGGATTTGTTTAGGTTTGGACCAAAACTGGTAAAAGTAGTTTGATGGCAGATGACGTTGATAGGGTTTTTTTTGGGGTTTGGGCTTTGGACAAAACAAACCCAAGCAAACCCAAACAAATCCTTTTGTTCATCATCTAACAAACTGAAAAGCTGACTTATCCTACAACCCAAACAAACCCAAACAAACATTTCTATCTGTTTTTGACCATGGTCTGTAACGATCCAGACCACTCTCGGTTGTCCAAATCCTTTTGTTCATCATCTAACAAACTGGAAAGCAGACCTGTCCATGGCTGAGGGAAAATAGGAAGTTGGGATAATGGCACAAAGGCAAAACCGTGGATTGGCCCATTCCCAGGTTTTTCCATGCCAGGTGACTTCACCCATATCCGGTGATACATCTACATTCGAAAACTCGGTTGTCTCGAATCCTACCAGGACCAGAGACGAGGAAATCACCACTGATATAGTCGTACTCGCTAGAAATGGACTGAAAGGACTGAGGCAAACCCCTGAGCATCAGGAATCGGAGTCTTCCTCGGAGAAACCACCAGAGGTTTTGACGAATGGCAGGAGAGACCCACCCTTTTCGTGCCATCTCTGGCCTCGATGTGAGAGAGCAAATCAGGCCATTGGCGTAACCGTCATCTTTTTCTAGGATTTATAGGATTTTCTAGGGACCAAATAAAACTGATTTTTTTTTCAAATCATTTTCGAATATTCATTATTTAATTCAATAAAAAATTAGTTTTTATTTAATTTAGGTGTTACTTGGTGAATATTTAAAAATGGACAAAAGTGATGAAAATTTTGGGATTTGAGATATGAGGATTTTAGAAATGGAAATTTTTTATCGAATAATAATTAATTAATTATTTTTGAATTTTCACTAAATAATTTAGTAGGTATAAGCGTATGAATTTATTACAAATTCTGCAGACGTTAATGCTTGAAAAACGTTTTCAAAGAAAGTACAGAAAATTGTCAAAATATTGTATCATCGAGATTTTTAAATTGCTAAAAGTTGAAAATTTACTTCAACGACGAATTGATCAGTAATAATTGCAAAATTCAATATATATTGAGATCTTAGATAATTGTTAATAATAATTATATAAGAACTCCATATATGTTAAATAATTGTTTATAAAAATTATCTAAGCAAGATAATTTCAACATACTAATTAAATTAAAAAATTAAAAAATCTTTTTTGGTCAATTGGAACAGATGTGCAGTAACTGAAATAACCTTGACAAATTTGACTTCAACTATTATTGAAAATGGACCCATTAACATTTCTAAGTGTTAATTAATTTTCAAATAAAAAAAAATTTTAATTCGTAAGCTTGAACACGAGAGAACAGTTCGAGTTCCATCAAACGAATTTCCTTATGCTCGTTTGACTGAAATTAGCATGAAATGAATTATTCAATCATTCAATAATGATTAATCGATTTTTTGTTGGGTTAAGTATACCCTCGTCTCATGACTACGCCAATGAAAGTGGATAGGCAAGTTTGCAAGGATGGTGAACTCGATTTGAACGACCCTTCGAATCTCTCGGGGTCTGGGAATCTTCCATCTCTCTCCTCCGCTATTTGTCTTCTTCTTGGTCCCTTCTGCTTACTCCTTTCTAAAAACTTCGATGCAGATTTTGCTGCATAGTCATGAGACTATTATGATAATTCGGATGAAGAAAAGAAGGTCGTCAATAAAACGAGACGTTGAGGCTCGCAAAGATGGCTGATGGGAAAGGTCATCACTGCGTTTGTTTGGGTTTGTTTGGGTTTAATCGGGTTTGTTTGGGTTTGATCGGGTTTGTTTGGGTTTTTTTCGGAATAATTCGTTTGTTTGGGTTTGTTTGCGTTCGTTTGGGTTTTTAGGTTTGCTTGGGTTCGTTTGGGTTTGTTTAGGTATGTTTGGGTTTGATCGGGTTCGTTTGGGTTTGTCCGGAATAATTCGTTTGTTTGGGTGTGTTTGCGTTCGTTTGGGTTCGTTTGGGTTTGTTTACATTCGTTTGGGTTTGTTTGGGTTTCTCCATACCCACTAAGAAATTACTCCGTTTGATCTTCCGCACAAAGATCAAGTCCTTTTTTCCTCAATCCCGAAGGAGCTTAAAAGCACGTTTCCAGTCTTCCCTGATATCCACACGTTTCCCATCCAATCCCGATTCCCGGTGATTCTTCCTCATTGGAAAATCCACTCTTTCCATACACATTTGTAACGTGAAAACTTGGCCTAATCTACCGAAGTGAGTCCGGAGGGCGTTTTTCTTTCGGCACTTTTTCACGGTCTTTCCGCTTCGTGGGTCACGTGTTTCTGGAACGAAAAAGGGGCTCAAGCGTCAAGGGGGGATGGTGGCTTCCGGCGGTTTATTTTCGCGACATCTTCCAACGAAATCCATGCTGAAGTGCGCGAGTTCCCGTATGTGTGTCGGAGTAAAATCTGCGGTTGGAGGCTGCGACTCTTCGTGGTTTTGGAACTTACGACGAAAATGGAGAAAATATTCCATTCGACTGTGAAACAGTTGAACAAGCTGTATGTACTCCCTGCCTGAGGTCTCAGCGATAGTTGGAGCTTTTCTCTCTTTATCTAGCTCTCTTCTGCAGTAAACAAAACTCCCATACAGATGGCGATGTACCAGAGTTTTTGGTCGTCCCGCTCCAGGCGGTTGCATATGTCACAGTGATGATAACACGCTCAAATACCTCTAGTAAGGAGGGCCGGAAACGTGGTTTTTTTTTTCTACCAATTCACGAAAGAATCCATTGGGGTCTTTGGTTTTCGCATCCGCGTAGAGATTTTCGTCACGATTGACAATCGGAAAAGTGGTAGCACCGGTTGTGACCCAAATCGTAGCATTGGCTCTTTGGAAGTGTGCTGTTTGGCTGATTGAACCGTGGAGTCGATGGTGACCGTCTAGTTCTGGAAATAGGACTTTCAAGGTTTTTGGATTTGATGGTTCTTGATGGTAAATGTCAAAAATCAAGAAACAGTAAGTGGGTGGTTGGGAAAGAGAAATAGGGAATTGACAGTTGCCAAGAAATGGGAACTTGACGGTTTCCAAGAAATGGTAACTTGACAGTTGCTAAGAAATAGAAACTTGACAGTTGCCAAGAAATAGTAACTTGACAGTTGCTAAGAAATAATAACTAGACAGTTGCCAAGAAATGGAAACTAGACAGTTGCCAATAAATGGTAACTAGACAGTTGCCAAAGAGAAATGACGACTTGACAGTTGCCAAAGAGAAATGCTGACTTAACAGTCACCAAGAAATAGTGAGTTGACAGTTACCAACAAATTTTAACTCGACAGTTGCCAAGAAATGGTCACTTAATAATAACCAAAAACGAGCAACTTTGACAGTGACCAAAAAAATGGTACTTTAACAGTGACCAATTGCCATAGATACCTTCTACCAATCACCATGACCTGGCCACTCACTCCTAACCGTTCACCATCTAGTTTCCCAGTTACAGCTACTTCCCAGTACTCCTCGTTGTCAAAAACCCCTTTTGACAGGTTACTACCTCCCTCTGCCAATATCCCGAGTTCGTTACCGTTGAATTACGTGCTCGATGGTACTTGATGGCCAAGTATCCAGCACTCGTCGTTCTTCAGCAGTGATTTCTCAAAGGTTACCATATCACGTATCATACTTGATGGTACTCGTCGACTTCTGGAGCACTCGACTGGGTACCAGGCTGGTGGAATTTCTTCCACCGGTGGTCCCTGAATCCACAAGCCTGGATTACCAGCGTTTTCCATAATGTACCGTCATTTCGCACGGTAACTCTACCGGGCGAGTATAATTTTGAGATTTCCTCAATTATTCGTGAAAGTACTGGAGCGAGGTCTAGGCGGATGGTGTGTTCACCTCATTCCTGACTGGGTGGATTGCGTGCTACATATCTAGTCCGGCCACGTGTACTTTGGAATGATGCCGAGAGGGAATCTAAGGGGAGGGGGAGGTTTAAGGGGGGAGAGGGAGAGGTAAAGAAGATAGCCTATCCTGATGCAGCTGACTTTGCGAGTACCCTAACATGATTCATCCTGGTGTGTGCCTTTACGTGTAAGCACATGCCAGCTAGGCATTCTGGCACGTGGCGTTCGCAAGAGTACGTAAAGTCCTCGTTAGTATCCGCCACGGTCGAGCTTCTAGTTTACGTACTGAGATATGAAATTCAAGGAGTACGCTGGAACGTAGGCAAGTACGTATACCTCGTGGGTACGAGATGAAGTGGTATTAGATGAGAGAGTAGAAAGATGGAGGAAGAGAAAGAGGAAAAGAGAAAAAGAGAGAAGACCGCAGAAGTGGCGCCACCCTCGAGGTATATCAGAACCAAAAGATAGGAGAGAACACCGGAGCACCAGCTCTCGACTAAGAAACCATTTCTCCCGAGGGAATAACAGTTCGCTCTGTACTTATCGAACAAATTATTACTGTTTCCTCACACCCTGGAAACCCTGTACTTTTTTCTCGGCTTTGTTTGGGTTTGTTTATCAGAATTTGTACTTTCGAGATGGAAATGGGGGAGAATAGAAGGGATGGATGTTTGTGGGCCATATAGTTTGTGGACCTAATAGCTAGTTGGCCCATTAGCAAGATGTTTGTGGGCCAAATAGCTAGTGGGGCCCAACTTTGTAGCCATCACTCTGCAAAGAGTTACTTTTACCATAACCACAACTGGCAGTTTTACCAGAAATGTCATTTTTACACGAAATGTCACTTTTACCAGTAATAGCACTTTTATCAGAAATGGCACTTTTACCAGAAATGGCACTTTTACCAGAAATGGCACTTTTACCAGAAATGGCACTTTTACCAGAATTGGCACTTTTACCAGAAATGTCATTTTTACCAGAAATGGCACTTTTACCAGAAATGTCATTTTTACAAGAAATGTCACTTTTACCAGGAATGGCACTTTTACCAGAGATGGCACTTTTACAAGAAATGTCACTTTTACCAGAAATGGCACTTTTACCAGAAATGCCACTTTTACCAGAAATGTCACTTTTACAAGGAATGTCACTATTACGAGAAATGTCACTATTACCAGAAATTGCACTTTTACAAGAAATGTCACCTTTACCAGAAATGGCATTTTTACAAGAAATGGCACTTTTACCAGAAATGGCACTTTTACCAGAAATGGCACTTTTACCAGAAATGTCACTTTTACCAGAAATTGCACTTTTACCAGAACCATCAAGAACCGGCGATGACAAAACGTCAAAGTGGCATTTCCGGTGCCATTCGGATCGACGCCATCGAGTGCCCCGGGCTAGCTTCGATGGCGGTTGGTCCAGGCGACGAAACGACCTTCGGTGTTCGATGACACGAAAACGGAAAGTCTCTTCCCGGAGCTTCAACGCTATGAGGCATGGATAACGTTTACCGTCGAGAGAGGCCATCTGCTCGAGGGTCTCTTGGGCGGAATGGACCTGCCATAGTTGAACAAAGAAGGGTGGACCGATAAAAAGGAACCGTTGGGGCTGCACGGGCTCTCGGACGCCATTAATCAAGTTACCCGCGAGGTAGTTCTAGGGTTTTGCTTCCACGTGGAAGTAGTTGCTCAGGATGTGAAGGGAACACGGAAAATGGAGGATATCGGTGTGGGGTTGGAACAATCGTCGTTTCCAACCTTCCACCCTCCAACCCCCCTCATCCTTCTCCCACATTTGGCCGCGGATCGCGTCAGTGTGTATTCGGTGGTTTTCCGGGTCCTCGAACCTCCTAGACCTCTCACTCCATCACTTCCGTAAAACAGCTATGGCTTTTTGCGAACAAACATCGAACCGCTGGACGATGATCGCGAACACGCTCCACCCGTTTCTGACGGTTCAGCAAGAGCTGCACACTTTGCCAGGATCCTTAGTGAACCGAAAGTCCCTAGATGATCCCGAAACGAAGGCATCTGAATTGGACACTTGGGATTATCGATATGACCAACCGGATTCTACCGGATGATCAGTAATGCTGGTTTGGGTTTGTTTGGGTTGATTAGAGTTGGAAAATCCCTAGATGATCCCGAAAGGAAGGCTCCTGAACTGGATACTCTAGATTATCGATATGACCACCCGGAAGCTACCGGATGATCAGATATGCTTGTTTGGGTTGGTTCGGTTTGGAAAGTCCCTAGATAATTCCGTATCGAAAAGTCCTGAAGTGGAGACTATGGAAGATCGATACGACCAACCGGAAACTACCGGATGATCAACAATGCTTGTTTGGGTTTGTTTGGGTTGATTCGAGCTGGAAAGTCCCTAGATGATTTCAAAACGAAGGCTTCCGAATTGGACACTCTGGATTGTCGATACGACTAACCAGAAGTTGCCGGATAACCAGCAATGCTCTTCTGATCCATTCCAAAGTTGTCCATTTTAAGAAATCACCAAAAAGTCCACGTTCTCCAGTCCAATGTCGTAAATTGGAGAACTTGTATTAGCTATTATCGAAAAATGATCAAACACCAGCCGGTGACCAATTTCTCTCAATATCCTCTTCAACCCAATGAGATTCGTTCTCCCGGGGCTTTTTTATTCCCTGGTCAATCGATGCGTGACACGTGGCCGGGATATCTACTGGGAGCTTAAAGTCTTCATCCGGAGGGTTCGAGGTTACGGCAGCGCCGGTTATAATTCACATGGTGCAATAAACCGAGTTTGGTATTCGTTCCAGCCAGTACGTAATAATAATATACACTCTCCGGAACCTCGGGCCCTCGTATAATATAAAATATAAACTGTGCATAGAAGAAATAACGAGTGTCCGTAATCTCCGTTGGAGGCTCCGACCGAGAAGAGTCCTTACTCGTATAAGCCGGTAATTAATTGCCCGTAGTGTAAATCGGCGTTACCGAGTATACTACCGAGTCCGCTTCCAGAGATCGTTTTACTGCTACCATCCACTACCGAACAGGTACCGGAATAACAACCCAGCCAAATAAATAAACAAAACGTCATTCGCGAGTTTAAGCTCGACGCTGAAGTGAGGCCTTCACCGATTTCTCCTTTTCGCTCCTTCTATGTACTTCTCATCTTCGTGACTCGTGATACGTTAGGATTTATCTCGAGATTTAAATGACTTCCTTCATCTTCCACCGGTTCTCCCATTTTCCTCATTCGTTCTTCGAGTACACTCTAGTTATCCTTTTTTACCACGTTCTCCAATTCGTTTTCTCGTTCTCCAGGCCCTCAGGTTCCTTTTATTGTTATCCGGGTTCTCCAGTCAGCGTTTTTGGTCTCGAGAGATCAGTGTCCCATTTTTCTATGATTTATAGTTTTTGTGTTTTTATTTCAGGTTCTCACGTTGGTCAGTTTGCTTTTTCGTTTTCTCCAGATTCTTCAATACTCTTTTTGGTTCTCCAGGTTTTCCAGGGATTTTCGTTGTTCTCCAGGTCCTTCAGGGCTTTTTGTTATTCTCCAGGTTCTCCGGGTATATTTTCTGTTCTCCAGGTTTCCTAGTTCGCTTTCTTGTATTCCAAGTTCTCCAGGTCTCTTATTTTCCAGGTTTTCCAGGTCTCTCTCTCTTGTTCTCCAGGTTCTCCAGTTTTTCTCCAGTTTTTCTCCAGGTTTTCCTGTCCCATTTCCTTTTCTCAACGTTCTCCAAGTTGGCTTTTTTGTTCTCGACCATCACCAACATGGCCTTTTTGTTCTCCACGTTCTCCAGTTGGTCTTCTCGTTCTCCACGTTCTTCAAGTAGGCCTTTTTCTTCTCGACGTTCAGCAAGTTGGTCTTTTTGTTCTCCACGCTCTTCAAGTTGGCCTTTTTGTTCTCCACGTTCACCAAGTTGGTCTTTTTGTTGTCCAGGTTCTCCAGTTCACCCTTTTTATCCGCCCTCCACGTCGGATGCACCACTTTCTTGGTGCGCCTCGCTCCGTTGGTGTAAATCTGTCTCCCAGATTAAGTCCAGAGCCCTGACTCGTATAAGTTAAAGTGGAAGCCTCCGAGACCTCGCGAGGAAAGGGACCAAGGTTCCACCTTCCGCGTGCACGATATTTCGGAGCTCCGCAGGTTCGAGCAAGCCCGAGATATCAGCAACGAGTGAGATGTGTGTACGAGGCTTTCCGCTTGAAATGCCCTTGATCAAGTTTTCTCCACTACTCTTCACGGACTTTGCCGAATCAATGAGCCGGCACGGAGGTGATCATCTCGATCACGTTCTTTCAGGATAATCAAGAAAGTGATACCTTCGATCCTTCTGGAGCTTCACTGGATCTCGAGGGTTATTTGATTCAATGCGAGCAACTGGTGTGTGTTTATGAAATATTGGGTTTACTTGGGTTTGCGTCTGGGCTTCTGTGGTTCGCTTCGCGAAGTTGGGTTTGCACTTTGTTTGGGTTTGTTTGGGGAAAAACCCAATCAGTCTATTGGGTTGGGGGAAAAACTCAATAAGTCTATTGGGTTGGGGGAAAAACCCAATAAGTCTATTGGGTTGGGGGAAAACCCAATAAGTCTATTGGGTTGGGGGAAAACCCAATAATTCTATTGGGTTGAAAAAAAATCCAATTAATCTTGGGTTTATTGGGTTTCGAAAAAACCAATAAATCTTGGTTTTGTTTGGGTTGAAAAAAAACAATAAATCTTGGGTTTGTTTGGGTTGAAAAAACCAATAAATCTTGGGTTTGTTTGGGTTTGAAAAAACCAATAAAACCTTGGGTTTTTTGGGTTGAAAAAAACCAATAAATCTTCCGTTTATTGGGTTAGAAAAAATCAACTAATCTTGGGTTTATTGAGCTGGAAAAAATACCAGTAAATCTTGGGTTCATTAGGTCAACTAAACCCAACGTTTATCTGCTTCATCAAATTAAAAAACAACCACTAAATCTTAGATTCATTAGTTTCGAAAAAAACCAATCAATCTTGGGTTCATTCTACTTTCCTTCTAACCCAATCCCCAAACCCAACAAAGTATCAAACCAAAAAATGCCAATTTAAACTACAAAAAAACCAAACAAGTCTCCACCCAAAAAACCCATTTACCCATTATCTCCGCATCATGAAACTTACCGTTTGAGAAAAATGAATCCCAACATCTGGAAATTGTATTATTCCATCAATGAACATACATTCCGAGTGCTGCATCGATTTCAACTGCAGTGCCCCATGCTTGCAGAATTCTCCCTCTCTCTCTCTCTCTTCTGCTTCGTCACTTTATTTTCGTTTATTTGCTGTCAGCAAACATGCCTGGTGTGTCTCTTCTTCAGGCCTCTCTCTGGGGCACATACTGCGTACATCTCGCTCGTGTGTGCTCCAACGCCAGAGAGAGGGAAAGAGGGCAAAAGAGGGCAAAAGAGAGAAAAAGAGGAATGACGACGGGGCAAAGAGGGGGAGGGGGGGAGGGAGGGGGAACCAACCTCAGCTTCCTCCCTGAAACCTTTGCTCATTCCTTTTCCTCTCTTCGTTTCCCTCTCGCTCCTCCACAATGAGGGGTATCGAAGCTCCAGCTTCTCTTCTCGGACGTTTCTACGATATTTATATACATCCTCGTATGTGTGGATACGGATGCTCCCTCTGCCGTTGGCGATGCAAAAAAGTCTGTTATACCCGGTAGCAGTCTCCCTCTGTAAATGTATTCACTTCCCCCCCCCCCCACTCTTCCCTCTTTCCCCTCCTGGTGTTGTGGAAAATCTGCTCTCGTCTGCATCTCGGCTGTCCCTCCTAAATCCTCCCTGGATCAATACCGGAAATGAGAGTTGTATC
This sequence comes from Ophioninae sp. B BG-2022a, assembly GCA_030522765.1. Taxonomy (NCBI): domain Eukaryota; kingdom Metazoa; phylum Arthropoda; class Insecta; order Hymenoptera; family Ichneumonidae; species Ophioninae sp. B BG-2022a. Next base: position 24,254 of record JAPYZJ010000332.1, read on the forward strand.
AACGTACCCTTACTCACGTCTAAAAGAATTAACTCGATATTCCAAACACGTCGATCCTCCGCAATGAAAAGTTCTCCGGGCTTCGAATTGGTTATTCAATTTAATCGGAGAACGAAGAGAAGATTTTTGAATTATAGGGAAATAATAGACGGTGAAACGGTGATTAGTTTTGGTTTGGGTTCGTTTGGGTTTGCTTGGTGGTTTGGATAATTAAAAAAATTGATTTAATATAATTAAAAAGTTGAAGCATCAGTTAATATTTTGTTTACGGAATTTTAAGTTTATCTACTTCTGTAATTAATTTGCTTGATTGAGAAATTCACCAATTTTCAAAGATAATTTGTTGATTTATTTTATCAAGCCTTCATTAAAAAATATCAAGTCGTAAAGAATTTTTAAATTAAAATTGATTCAATTTATTTGAATTTAAATTAAAAATTACAAATAAGATTTCTTTCAATTTTCTAATTTTTCACCAATTTTATTTTCAGTTTAATTTTTAATTTATTTTCATTAAAATTCTGATTTTATTTTATTATAATTTAAATTTATGACGTGATACGAGTAAAGGTGAAAAAAAGGAATAGGTAAATATAGAAAGAGAAAAATTACTAATTAATCATTATTTTTCCATTCTACATCTCTTCATCGATGACCCTTGAGCCGCCAGGTGATTTTTGTCATCCCGTATGCCATCGAAGCGCCGGAAGCTCGTTAAACATTTTTTTTTTATCCGGTAGTTCATCCCGCTGAGCTCGTACGTGTCGGCCCTATCGCGGCACTTTTCCACTTTGCCCTTTCTCATCTTTCTTTTTTTTCGTTCGTTTCGAACCTTACGAGGACAGCAAACGTCGAGGCTCTTCGTCTCCTTCCGGTTGTTCCTCGGTGCGATCCCATCTTCCTTCGGGTTCGACAACCGGGAACGTTTATCAGAGCTCACCCAGAAATTTCATGGTGGGTCGTTTATCGAGTGAACCTCGTCCTTCCCCCTTCCCCCCTCCCCTTTTTTTATCCGCCATAGCAGTTTCCGCACCGAGCACTTTTGATACCTAAGTTCGTTCGATCCAAGCATACTTTGCAAAAACCTCGAGACCGTGCACGTCCTGTGAAAACGCGTATATACCGGGTGTCCCTCTCGATTCGAAGCATCGTAGCTCAAGAACGATTAGGGATATCGAAAAATTTCAAGCTTCCTTGGTAACGGTATCGAACAAGGAACAAAAAAACGCTGTAAAGTTTTTTCTCAAAAAATTTTTTCAAGGTCTTTTCAAGGGCGCCTCGGTTTTTTCAATGGAGACTTATATTTTTCATTGCGGCATTTTGTTATACCGGAGGAGATGTGTCACTTTTATTCGAAACGTTTTTTTCGTGCGATCATGGTTTTTCGAAAAAAATGGGAAAACTGGCGAAAGGGTCGTTCGAAAAATGTTTCGTAAAAGATTTTTCGAATTTTCGTCGGGTGAAATGAAATGTTACTGAAATATATCGATGGTTGATTGAAAAAGACTTTTGTTTCATGAAAATAAGATTCGTTTTAATTTTGTTTTTTAATCATTTCAAATATATTTTTGCAATTTTTGAAGGAAATAATGGTAGGGTAAAAAAATGTTTCGAACAAAATAGACTTGACCTCAACCCTGGAATCCAACGTGGTAAAAATATTTCAAGGTCTCCATTGAAAAAAAGAAGTTGACCTTGAAATGACCTTGAAAAAGTTTGATAAATGAAAAGGTTATTCAGCCATTTTGCTCCTCGTTTGAATCAATTCGATGCATGTCTCAGGATTTTTCCATCCACTTTGTCCTTTTCGAATTATTTATTGCTCAGGGACACCCTGTAGAGCAGCGCGCGTGTGGGCTCTTGAGAAAAGTGACGATGGCTTTTTCCTTTCACGCAAATAAGATCGGCAGTGTGTACGGGGGTACTCGCGCGTGCGCGCGGAGATTGAAAGAGTGTACGTAAATGTGAGGAAGAGCGAATCGGAAAAGGACGAGGGAATTTCCTCGTAGACGACTTTTTGCCTATCGCGTATTCGCGAAAGTGCATCCAGGTAGACTCGGTGCTCTCGTATCGATGGCGTACTTCGCCTCTGTTCTTTTTGAGAGGCAGAGAGAGATAAAAATAAAAATATAGTATACAAAATAACACAAAATTTTGGAAAAAATAAAACAAAATCATACAAAATTATGAAAAAAATGAACAATATAATACAAAATTTTTAAAATATAATACAAAATAATACAAAATTTTTAAAATATAATACAAAATAATACACATTTTTTAAAAAATAATACAAAATAATACAAAATTTTTTGAATATAATACAAAATAATACACATTTTTTAAAAAATAACACAAAATAATACCAAATTTTTTAAATATAATACAAAATAATACAACATTTTTAAAAAATAATACAAAATAATACAACATTTTTTAAAATAATACAAAATAGTACAAAATGAATAATAAATTAATACTAAAGATCGACTCATATTAGGACGACGATCGATACATATTAGGATCGGAGAGGAGTGAAGCGACGCCTCTTCGGAACTCCGAGTGCTCGATCATCGTGAAGATTTTCGTCCTACCAATTCCAGAGACAATCTCGACTTTTCGAGGCGTTTCAACGCTCCTCCACCGATTTGAAATCGCCAAACGATTCTGGTTGAGTTATTTTAGGACTTCCAGTCGATTGATCGATTTTCACTTGGCTTCCTCCCACGAGTATAACGGATATCCTTGCCCGAATGAATTTTCTGAAAATCGCCTCACCAAGAAACCAGGTGAAGCCGGAAATGTGACGTTCGAGTCAAATTTGATTTTTCGAGAAGTTAAGCGACCCAAGCAAAAATCAAAATTCGACCTCTCCGAGATGTTGTACCCTGTACCCTATATCTAAAAGAAAACTTTCATTTCCATTCGAATTACGAGAATATTTAATTAATTAATTAAGTGAGTTAATTAATTAAGAAACATCGGATTTCCTGGATTCAATTATTAAATTACTATATTCAGAAATAAGTCGTATGGGAGTTTTGATTTTATTCAAGAATTAATATTAATTGTTTAATTTTACTTTTATTACGAAATTATTATTTTAACAAATTACGAAATTTTTATTTAAACAAATTAGTTTCATATTGTTTACGATTTTCATGCAAAAATTGAATATCAAAATTGGAATAAAAATGAGAATTGTCTAAAATAAAATAACATTTTTTAACGATTTAAAAATTGAGTTTAAAATTGAATTCTTTTGAAATTTACTTGGACGATTCGAAATTTATCGGCCTGAGAGGAAATTCGATTCTTTGCTACAAGGATGGAGTATTCCAGAGAGAGAGGGAGAGAGGGAGAGAGAAACGCATTTGTACGTGTGAAAGAACACGAGGGCAAGGACAATGGAGCATTGTGTGCATCGTGCCAGAGAGAAAACGTTTACCGATCGCACATACATAAATTCAAAGCTGCAGGACTGATTATGTCATTGTGGAAATTACTCCGCTTGCTTTTGTCCCCGCGCTATTTGCTTTTCAACGATTTCCTCTTCATGATTTTACTTGTTCGTCAATACTTTGTTCATCGAGTATGAAGACATTTTTCCTTGTTTTCGACTCCAGAAAACACTTTGATTTTTCGAAAATTTATTTTTAGCTAAATGTTTTTTTAGTGGAATTTATGTTCAATGAAAGTTTATTTTTTAGTGGAATTTATGTTCAGTTAAAGTTTATTTTTTAGTGAAATTTATGTTCAGTTAAAATTTATTTTTTTGTAGAATTTATTATCAGTTAAATTTTTTTTAATACAATTCATTTTTCGTAGAGTTTATTGTTATTAAAATAAATTTTTACTATACTTTATTGTTTGGGTTTAAAATATCTTTATAGTAAGATTTATGTTTAGTAAAATTTATTTTTAGCAAGATTTATGTTTGCTTAAATTTATCCGTAGTCAAATTTACGTTAATTGAATTTATTTTTAATAAGATTTATGTTTAGTAAAATGTATTTTTAGTAAAATTTATGTCTAGTAAAATATATTTTTAGTCAGATTTATGTTTCGTAAAATATATTTTCACTAAGATTTATGTTTAGTCAAAAATATGTTTAGTGAAATTTATTTTGAGTAATATTTATGTTTTGTAAAATTGATTTTTAGTATTATTTATTTAATAAAAATTGGAGGATTAAATCGCGGAGCTATAAATCGATAAATTTGGATTGCCGGAATCACGAAACGTTTGGGTCCTGTCACGAGAATAGCCCTTGTATATAAATCCGTAAACACAGGTGGGATATTTATTTATACGCACGCACAGGTACTCGTCGATATACAAATTAAATGCTCGATATATCGCCCGAGGGTGGAATGACACGAAACGCTAAAGTCGTTTCGCATCATCGAGCGCGATCTCTTCTTCGGCACATATCGCGTGTCCCTCGAAGAAACTAACGTGTTTCGCACATTAGTCCAATTAATTAAATGCTAATTATGACGGTCCTGTGGCCCGTCACGCATACTGATTTCGAGACGAGTTTCGAGCGGGGGCTGCCTCTTCTCGATCCAGACATGCTACGCATCTTATTATCTTCACGACCAGAACGCATCCTTCAAAACCTCCCTTCCTTTCTTTTTTTTTTTCGATGCCCAAATCCTACCGACTCCTTTTGCGGGCGGAGATTCGGTGCGAGTTGAAGGAAACGCGGCAAACGAGTTCGTATTATGTTTAAAAAAAAATTTTTTTCATGTTTTAAATTTTTTTACGTTTTAAAATTTAATTATGTTTAAAAAAATGTTTTTTTCTTATTAAATAATTATTTACTTAAGAATCATTGAAAATGTGAATTATTAAGGTTATTTATTTAAACTAGTTCAAATACTTTTGCAATAATTCCAAAGAAAATTATTTATTTGAGGCTTCTTAGAAACAGCTCATTTTTAAGGTTCTTCATTATAACTAGTTTTAATACTTTTTGAATTGGGTTAAAATTGATCCAATAATAACTAATCGTATATAAATTTTGAATTAAAAGTTGAAAAAATCAGGATTATTATCCCAAGAAAAATTAAGTTTAACAATAAAAAACTATTTTTTATTCGAATCAAATTAATTGAAAATTACCTAATAAAAATGTACCAAATTTCGTCAGAAATAATAGTAATGTAAAAACAATACAAAAAACAAAAATACTAATAATATCAATCATTGAGAGCGCAATTTTAAAATAATTAAAAATAATTAAAAAACATTTTAACCCATAAAAATAAAAAATAAAAAAAGAGGTTTTTAAAGAATCTTAAAATTCCATCGTTTAAAAAAATCTTAATGAACGAACGATGTTTTCAAATGTTTCCGGTATCCTTTATTTATGATCCCTTAATTCTGTATTTTGCGGAGACGAGAGAAAATGAAGGGCGAGAGGGTTCGACTCGCGTTCTGCCCTTTTTAATCTAGTTCTACGATATAAACGGGTCTAAGTGGAGAAAAAAAAAGTAAAAAATAAAAAAATAAAATGAAAAAATAAAAAATTGGAAAAAGGACATCCCGGAGCCGGTGTCTATACCCATCGGGAGCTCGGGAGTAGAGAGGACAAGGATCGAAGGAAACGAAAATGAGAACCCTGATGAAGCGGGCCCAACAATTACTCGAGCGCTCGCATTCGCACCGTAATCACCCTTAATTTACGACAGGGACGTCAGTCGCACTCGGTGCCGATCAGTAATTAAAGTCAATCGGTAGAAACGCCCGGGAACACCAACCAACCACACGCCGACTGCAAACCCTCTCTTTATCTTCTATACGTACGCACACGTACGATATACATATATATATGAGACTTCCGGTTTTGCGAATCTGCAGAACTTGCCCTTTCTCTTTATACTTAAAGATTAATCGATGGTACACTTGCAACAAACGTTTTACCACTTTTAACGAACCCTTGAACAACGTTCATTCGTTTTTATAAACATGGGAGAATTTTCACATTTTTATCAATAATATGATTTTTGAAAATTCATGGTTTATTGGTACAAATTTATTTTATTTTGTTTTATTCCGGTGTATTTTATTATATACATTTGTTTAAAAAATTAATCGGTAGAATAATCAAATCGAGGAAAATTCTTCAATGAAGTTGAGTAATGTTTCCGAGGATTTTAATAAGTGATATAGTTTTTTTAAATAAATGGTAAATTGTTGCAGTTGTATATCAATTTATTTTATTTTATTCTAGTGTGTGTGTGTTTTTTTTATTATATCTACTTGTTAAAAAAACTTATTCGTAGAATAATCAAATCAAATAGAAATCTTCAATTTAAAAAAATCATGTCAAATTTAACTTAATTAAATTTCGTAAAAAATAATTCGATAAAAAAATTAAAAATCGAACGTGAATTTGTAAATTAGGTAAAACGAAGTTCGATAATTCTTCTTACCTACCTTTATTTCAATGCCTTCAAATATATATATATATATATATATATATATATAGTACGCTATAAAAAAATATTACCAAAGTATTCCACATGTTTCTGAATATTTCATTATTAAACCAATCACTTCAAAGTAAAAGGAGAAAATGACAAATAAAATAAGACATCAGAATAAAAAATAATTGATGTAAATTGCCGGATGATTCGAGAAACACCTGAAATAATCAACCAAATCGAATCGAACGAAAAACGACTGAAATAATGAACAAATAAAATTTTCAAACCTTTTGAGAGATTCGGGAACCTCCCGTGTCTCGAAGGACTTTTTTATTGGAGCAAGGATGGCGCAGACTGAATATCATAAATACCCATAGAGCTCGATTCCGTCTCGACAAATTTCTCGAAAAAGAGAAATATTCTCGACCTTACAAAAATGAATATTTATTTAATATTTCTAAGATCCCTTCGCCGAATGAGAGCTGATATTGAAGGAATCCAATAAATGATAAAACTTGAATTTTCCATGGAGCAAAAAAATGTCTGGTGGTTAATTAAGGTGGTACTGGCGAATTCACTAGTCAAAGTTATATCTATAATTTTTTATAGATAATATAAAAATAAAAATTTTATAGATATATAAAATTTTATAAATATATAAAAATAAAAAAATGGATAAAAATTAACGAGCATTAATAAGGAAAAAAACGAAAAAAAAAAATTCGGATTCTGGAAATCCGCACGGAGTGGGAGTATCGAAAATAATATCCGGGAGTCGAGAGCCCACCAGACTCGATTTTCCGTGACAGTATCGGAGGATCGTTTTCCGGTTGGACCGCCAAGCAGCCCACTTTTGCCAATAATGAAACGTAAAAGTGTCGTAAAAATCGTAAAACCAATACGGGAACAAGACCGAGATCGTATCCAGCCCGTATAAACGAAAATCGTCCCGCAGTTTCAGAACTACCGCGATCGCCCTTGTAAAATCAAATATAGTCCTGCCCAGTGGTAGAGAAAGGATTGGAAAAATGAAGACTAAAATTGAGACCACGAAAAATCCCTATATCTGTAATCGGAACCTCCGTTCTATTTTTCTACATTTTATTTTTCAATATATATACATATACATATATACATATATCGAAAAATAAAATATATATGGGGCATTCCGTGCTGATTCGTCCTGGGTTTGACACGTCACCTCTCCGATTTGACCCGCGATTTTTTTAGTTATTGTACTATCTCTAAAAAGCACTCGAGAATTTTTTCAGATTTTTTTGGAACGATTTGACTCCACAATATTTTTTATAAACAAAAAATTATCGCCCAAATTTAAAAATCGAAAAAAAAAATTAAAAAATCCTGTGTCACGTATCAAACACTGTGAACGTTGAAAAAAAGTGTTTCGTTTGCCCTACAACGCGTTTTTTCGCAAAAAAAAGTTTTTAAAAACATTTTTTTAAATAGAATCAATAACAGAATATTCAGAACAGAAAAATTCTTAAATAAATCTAAAAAAATTCTGGTCAATTCTACATGGTGTCATGTAATTTTTTTCGTATTTAACTTTTTTTCATTTTACCTCATCTGTTTCATACCATTTTTTTTTCGAAAAAAAGCGCGTTGTAGGCTAAACAAAACGCGCGCCGACTTTTTTTCAACGCTCCCAATGTTTGATACGTGACACAGGATTTTTCTGATTTTTTTCCGATTTTTAAATTTGGTCGTTAAATTTTTGTTTATAAAAAATATTGTGCAGTCAAATTATTCCGAAAAAATCTGAAAAAATTCTCGAGTGCCTTTCGGAAATAGTACAATAACATAAAAAATCGCGGGTCAAATCGAAGAGGTGACGTATCAAACCCAGGTCGAATCAGCATGGAATGCCCCATATATAGCTACATATGAATTTTCGTAGTGTCGTTTCTGAACGACCGAAATGAATCGTAGGTCCAGTATTCATTTTTCTACTGAATTTGCAGGCTCGAGAGGAGCCATCTTTTTTTTCTTTTTTTTTTTTAAATTGCAACGACCGACCTCGAAGGGTCGAATCCTCCCAGCCCTCCCCCTCCCCCCAACCCCTCGTGAAAGGATCTACGAAAGATTCGAAACGGTAAAAATTGGAAGAATCGACTGACCTGAAAACGTGGTTCACCGAGCCCTCCGATTAACTCGTATAAGAATCGTGCGGCTACGATATTGCGGTTACATTATTCCAGGGGAAAAATTTTTGCCCTCGGATATTCCGCATCGTCGATTTTTTAATGTATTTAAACTGGGAGAAAACTAAGGATATGTTCAAATATGAAAAGATATGCACGAAACGGTCAAATAATTGTTTACAGTGATATTTCAATTTTTATTTTGATTTTTCAGTTAGTCGTTTATTTTTCATTTGGAAGTTTAACTGGTAAATAATAATTTTGATTTTATTATTGCAACGACTAAATCAAGGATGATTAGTTATTGCTAATTATAATTTTTTTATTAATTTATATACCGGTGATTATTAGTAAATTAATAGTTAATAATTTAGTGGTTACTTTATTGTTAATTAGTAATTGATTAGACCAATTATTTCATTAACGAATTTACTAATGATTATTCATTTGCTAAATGAATAATTGTTAAATCAATTGCAAAGTACAGAATGGTCATCTTATCTTCGTTAAGAAAACTTGGCACTTGTTTTATTTAATAAATAACTTTTATTTTAATGAGATTATATTTTTTTAACTGCTAATTTATTCCGAGAAAAATTCTGAAATACTTATTAATTCACTGATAATAATTAGTTTCATTTAACAATAAATTTGGTCGTTAATTTACTAATAATAATAAGTTATAAAACTAGTGACTAGTGACTAATAAATTATAAACTATTAATTGACGAGTATTTTTTAGTAAATTAATTGGAATTTATATAAACATCAATTATCTCTATTTTTCGTTGTTTTCGTACTGATAATTACTCCATTTACAAGCATGTTTTTTCGTGCAATAAATCATAGACTACATCGATTATCTAATTCTGTTTTTTTCGTTTATTTTTCAGGTGAGTAACTTCCCTCGATCCATAGAAATTTGAGAGGAACGACATCGAAGGTTCGTGGACAAAAAACGAAAAACTGCGTTAATAATTTTCACGTTATTGAAAAAGGATGAAAAAAAAATTTGAATCTTCGGTTCTCGTGTTTTTCCAGCATTCACGAAGGCTTTTGTTCACTAGCGGTTCCAGCCAAACTGCGTGAACGTTTATGTATTTTTTATGCACCGGGGACAAAAGGCGAACGTTTTCAGGTTTTACCCTCGCCTTTTTTTAAACCCGATGCATCAAATACGGAAGTACGTTCCGAGCTTTTCTTTTTTCAAAAATAGAGTATTTTGTTGACAGGTCGCATCTGCGAAAAAAATTGAGCCAGCCGAAAAAATAAATAAAATCACGATACCAGTGCAGCAGAACGAAGACAATTAAATTGCTAATGGGAAATCCTCCGAAAAAATTCGTTTTTTTTTTTTAAATGAATTTTATCAATTTTTTATAAAAATTGTATTAAATAATTTCGTATCATAATTTTCAGGAGCCTATTCATTTCGTTTCAATAATTCCATCGTCGTAATTCCTTTCATTTTAATCCCATAATTCCATTCGAATAACCCATTTATTTTAAATGACAATTTTTTAAATATTATTTAATTAATCGAAAATCAATTTCAAAATCTTCACTCTTCATTTCGATAATTTAGTTATCACTTTTTCTCGATGACGGAATTTATAGTAAAAACTTTTTCGAAACGTTTCGTTTTTGGAATTTTATTATCGGTATTGTCCTCTTTTTTTCTATTTTTCTATTTGTTCATTTTTTTTATATTCATATAATATAAAAATATATTTTTCTATTTTTTTTCTATTTTTATATTCAGAATGGACCATTTTGTCCTCTGACAATTCTCATTGGGAAAAGACACTCGATTTCTTTTTCAAAAAAATCCATAATTTCCCAACTTTATTTTGGAGGTTGTTTCAATAAACAATAAATTGGAAATTGAAACTGCACTTTTCGAGAATCGATCATGCTGCAGCGAAGTGACGAAGTGCTGTGGCAGAGGGGGGGAGTGGAAACAAAGATAGAACGTTGGTATACAAAATCTGAATGCAACCCAAATAGTATTTTCGGTACATCGAGGCCAACTCGTACAATTTTTTTGTTTCGGGTCACTCGATCGCGCTGCTCAATTTTGTCTTCGTTTCACCGATGGGATGAATGACGAAGTACATTTTTTTTAGATTTCCATAAATAGATTTCCGGGTCACAGAATGTATTTTGTAGCCAGTGAGATTCTTTCATATCGTGATTTTGAATCGAATCTTTTTATCAAAATTTCGTGGTTGTTTTATTTAATAGAAAAATTTAATCCAACAGTTTATTTTTTTTTATAACTGTGAAATTATTCAGTGTAAAAATCGAAAATAATTCACATATTATTATTTTATTAAGAATAATCGTTCCTCTAATTTTCAAGAATTTTAGTAATTTTTTAATATCCATAGAGTAACATTTCACGAATTATTTTTATATTCACTAGACAAACTAAATTTATTCTTTACCACACATTAATTTTTCATTCAATAAGCAACTCTAATCGAATAGTTTAGTTTTTTTAAATAACCACCAATTAATTAATTCAAAAAATCGGACATAATTCATGTATTATTATTCTATTAAGAAAAATCCTTCCTCGAATATTCAAGAATTTTGTTAATTTCAAAAAATACCCTAATATTTCATGAATTATTTCCAATAAATTTGTTTTCCTCGGTATAAAGTGTGCCTTCCGCGATTTCGGGTACGGCAATGACAGAGCATGATTATTCATGACGAACTCATTGGAATCGGCTGTCCGTATAAGTCAGTCTGTTTTCGGGTATAGCTCCGGGTATTGGGGTTGCATATTTAGTCACCGGAATTACGCACTGTGAGACCAGTACGTCCAGAGAGAGAGCGAGAAAGAGAGAAAGAGAGAGAGAGAAAGAGAGAGAGAGTTATCCCACAGACCCAAACCGGATCGATTTTAAACACGTCAATTTGGTGGTGGTACGTCTGACAGAGCGAGCCCAAAACCGGAAGCGAACGAGTACGAATAGTAGGGGGATTGGTTGTAGCCATTGGCTGATGGAGGGTCGCGTTACAATGGAGCCAGTATCGGGCCACACGGACGAGAGTTCTGGGCTTTGTCGTTCATTAATTCGCAAATGCAATATTAATGATAAGTAATCAGGCGTGGTCTCGTTCTATACCGTTTTCGCTCGGTGGCCCGTACGATTGGACGAATCGTTTTGAATCACCCATTACAATTACTAATTATTGCTGAACCGTCGGACGCGTATAATGCGACATGAATTTATGTTTATTCGTGAACGCTCGCGGTTTGTGGCAGTTTCGAATATCTCTCATTCACTCTGCACCCCCCCCCCCCTCCCTCCCTCTTGCCGGCCACCCAACCAACCACTGGCTGGGCTTGTGCACACGGAAACTTTATACTCAACCGCGATTTGCCACGGGCCGCTTATCTCGATTAAAACTTCAATTTACCTTCCCCTAGGTAGGGAATGACGAAGAGAGAGATAGGTTGAAAGGGGGGGAGGGGGAGAAACCGCCCAATTCATATTGCGATCCGGTTAAGCGGAGATTAGAACCCGCGCATCAATTGGAATATCCGATTTGTCGAATCCAAATGAAGATCAAAGTCCCACCTTCGTTTGCTCGTTAGCTTACGAGCTTCGTGAAATTTTTCGACGGTTTTCGGTATTTTTTGGCACGTTGGTGTCGGATTTTTTGAACCTGGGGTTTGGGACAGCACCAAGAGTCAAACGAACGAGAGGAAAACGCTGAATCAGTTTTGGATCAGATCTGTGGAACCAGAGAATGATCGTGGTAAAACCAGTTTAGGGTTTTTTTGTGTAAAAAGGGTTGATGTTGGTTTTGAAATGATACTGGCTTAGCCAGTAGAAGATTAAATCGTAGTTTAGTGGTTGCTGATGCGGAATATCCGGTACTGGCTAAACTGGTGCAAAATTTTATCGAATACTGGTGTTTGATGATATTGGGTTGGACAGAAAGTAATTTCGGGTTTTCAGGAGTATATCTACTGAGCCATACCTAATTTACTTTGTTGACTGAAAATATTAGGTGTAGTAAAAAGACATCCATTATTTTTTAGTAAACCAATCACAAAATTGTCGCGAATAAACTTTTGCGACAATTTTGTGATTGGTTTACTAGAAAATAATGGATGTCTTTTTACTAGACTCAATATTTCGTTGGGAAGAAAGTAAATTAGGTGTGGCCCAGCAGATATACTTCTTCAAACCGAAATTACTTTCCATCCAACCCAATATCATAAATCACCAGTTTATTCAAGCGGTACTGGCCCAACCAGTACCAACTTTCTCCGTACATTAGCGTCTCATTTGACATTCTAAGCGGTACTGGCCCAATCAGCATCAACTTCGTCTTTCAATCGGAATCCTACATCAAGGAAAGCGCCTCGTCAGAAATCCTTTAGGAACGTCTCACATTGAACACGTTGGCTGAGCATATACTGGTCAGAAGCTTCAGCGAGTTGAAGGTCGAAGTAAACGATGAATCAGAGTTGGGAGGTTTGAACCCCGGAACAGACGAGGGTGAGGGAAGGAGGGGGTAGGGTTGAAGCCCTTTGTGAGATTGGTCGGCGTTGCGGACCCTAATGAAGCGCGGCATAGTACGCGATACATCGGAGACCGCAAATCGACTGGGGTTGTCGTTATTATAGTTGTGTCGATGTATGGAATGTACTAAGCAAGGGAAAAGCTCTGGTGATATCAGCCCTTCCACTGGTTTGGGCTGGAACAGGGTGGAGCGAGGGGCAGTGGTTGGAGGTTGGTGGTGGTGGTGTTGCATTGAGGAATATACCGTTGGAGAGTGCCAATGAAGCTCATAAGCAAATCCAGGCTGAATATGCGCGTATGCGGTAGTTTTATGGTTTCGGAGGATGCCAAAATCCTCCAGCCAAAAGAGACGGTGACCAAACACGCATTTGCATCTGGGGTCCTTTTGGTATATTCATGTACCGATGTAAATTCGTATCTTCCGTACGTTCCAAAGCCATTTCGAGGCATGTAATTGCCGGCGCAATTATCCGGCTGTTATTGAAGATGTAGCCTCAGGCAGCCGGTTTTGTCCAGTATCTACCTGGAAAGCTGATCGAACGAAGGTTCACCACGTTGAAACGCCTGGAATTCCAAGCTATCCATTCCTCTTTATTTCCGTAACCGAGACAACGTCCTGATAGAAATGCCATTGCTGGATGAAGATCAGGGTCAGAGATCAACTTGGTTGTTTTTTTCGTCTTTCGGTGGTGGCCGGGATTCCTGAAAGGTCAGATATTGAAAATACCTCGAGAGGTTGTCCCGAGCTTAGGGGCATTCTGGAAGTTTCTTCGACGGTATGTGCCGGATAGTTTCCTGGATGAAGAAAAGAGAGACCGGGCCAACTTTTTCTATTATCCGGAAGTAACGGAATCGCGATACTACAGTGACGGAAGGTGTTCCAGGGTGGATTCAAACCTACCGGATCAACGAAATGACGGACGGTTTTTCAAAAGTTTCCGGATTTCGAAGTTGGGGAAAAAGATGGAAGAGCCGATGGCGACTGAAAGTAGAATGGGTGTTGCAACGCGGAGAAAGTGGAGTTTCCAATGGACGATTGGAAGAACCGCAACGAGAGCGAGGATGAAGAGACCCAATAAACGCTGTTGAACCTCGATACTTGAACGACCACCGTTCGCATTCCCGAGGACTGCTCGTTATGGGCTTGTGCACAACCAGAGATTATGCCACGTTCAACGCTCCCGTAATATCCTCCCCATTCTGAACGGGCGAAAACTTAATTACAGTTATAACCCTGTATCCAACTGGCAATTACAATGACTCGCACCGGATTTCGTAACGACGAGCTGTTTCTAGCCCGGAAAATTCGAGGTGGACTTAAACCCAACAATTATCAAGATACGGCACACTGCCAGCTTGGGTCATCAAACTGACCAGTTTGGAGATTCTCGTCAATGTCAAAACTGCTGGAGGCCCTGCCAGTAGCCATCCAAATCACCCAATCCTGTCATCTTGAAGGCCTATCCAAATCCCTAGCCCAATACTGAAAAATCTAGGAAAACCAGCCCATAAACCACCAATCTAGCCCATAAACCAGACAAATCTAGGAAATCTTTCTCACGTCTAATACACCTGCCAGTCGTTTTTTCCATTCAACCAAAACAAACCCAAACTCAGAAGGACCATGCCCAAAATCCCAAAATCGTATTCCCAGTCACCAGTTGATACCTCCAGTAGTTTTGATCCCATTCGATCGTTGTAACAACGAAACTCCAGTCGTGATTTTTCGAGATGGCGGATTTTCCAAACATTTGGAAATCGTCTTCATCGCCGGATTCTCTGTGGTCGAACGCTTGTTTGGGTTTCTCTCGGATCACACGGATCATCAGAACTCGATATTACAGCGGGGATGCAGATAGCCTTCCAGTAACCTGGCTACATCGTGCGGTAACACGCTTGTCCAGGATGACGGCCTTTGATCGGTTCCAAGGGCAATACGGGGCCCTTTTCGTTGGCCACGCGTGAATACGTACGCGCACACCCCCAAAGCGAGGATGCGGATCAACCTGGCTCTGCAGTCCTCGCTCCATGGGGCGAATGAGTGAAAGCAGGGAATTGGAAAGGGCTTTGAGTAGGTTGCCATTGATGCCTACTGGGAAAGAGAGACAGAGACAGGAAGATCTCTATCGCGACAGTTTAAGCTGTAACAACGTTGAATCTCTCATTGTAGCAGCACTCACTGCATTCACTCTGAATCATCCAACGATCCCTTTAAAATACCTTTTGGTCTCCACTGCAAGATTTATGAAACGCAATGTTGGCTCACTTCAATCGTCTTCCACGATTGGACAATGTCCCTTTCCAAACCCAAACGATTTACCAGCTCTTCGTGGCTGCGAAATATACAACCGACGAACGTTTGACCTCGAACTCTTCAATTTCCATCAATCTTTCGGTTCTTTCCAATCCCTTTGTCTGGTCATACGTTTCAGTTTGTTCGCCTTCTATATGCATTTTTTTGGGAATTTTTTTTTTGATAAAATCTACGAAAATTCGTATTTAGTCTTTTTGATGGATTTTAGGATTGACTGTTGTTTGGGTTTGTTTGGGCTGAGCTTATTATGGAATTCCATCTATCCAATGACGTTTCTCAGCCTTCCGAAAAATCATTCCACAAAGAGTTGGAAAGGACTTTTTGATGGATGTTGAGAACTACTGTTTGGGTTTATTTGGGTTAAGATCATTATGAAAGTTCCATGCTTTTTTCTTCAAAAACCACTAAATCTGCTTCTATTAGCCCAGAATTTACGACTTTTTTCAGTCTTTAAAAAAATCACTGAAGGAGTTGGAAACTATTTCACCAAGGTACTTCAAAAAGACGCCTGGATTCCTCATTTGCTCGGAGCAAGCTCTCCAATCCTTAACATAAACTAACCTGCTAAACCAACGTTGGATGCAGTTTGCCAGGTCATTGAACATCTTTTTCCAATTTTCCATTTTTTCTTTCGAATTTCCCCGTCTTTCAGGATGATCGCTGCATTAGGATTTCTCTTGGGTCTTTTTATCCTCTCTTTCCACACTCTCGTTGTCTCGATGGGCATCGAGATTACAATGCCAAGATGAAGTAGGCCACGCCCATAGAAATTCGAAACTTCCTCGTCGTTCTACCGACTCTTTTGCTCGTGGAAGGGTTGAACCCTTGGGCCACCCAAGGGTTGGACGAGCTTTGAAATCGTTAGACGAGCACCGCACATTTAGCCCGCCACTTTAACCTCCCGCTTTTGCCTGATTCTCTCATTTCACGAATATCCCATTCGCGCGATAACAAACGTTGGAGACGTGCCGAAACTTCACCGCAAATTGGACAGGTACCTTCGAGATCGTTTGAAAACAATAAGGCACGCGAATTCTCGACCTCGTTTCCCTCCAATCGCTGGGAAACCTTTAAGGATGAAATTTTAACCCAATTTAGAAGCCAATGAGACTCGAACAACGACAGCTCATATTGGCCAATGGAAAATCGATAAATTATTCCAGCAGCCTGAAAAATTCATTTTTTTTTTCAGCCTTTAGGAAAACGTCACGTTAAATTTCAGCAACGTGTTTTTTTTCTCTGCCTAATCCAAAATTCGAGTAGTTTAAAAAATCCAGTTACCTTTAAGCTAGCAACTTGAACATTTCTTTTTCTTCGAATCTATGAATTTATTCTAGCACCCTGGAAAAAAACTTTTTTTTTTATTGAAGCTGGAAGCTTAACAAATTAATTTTTTTAACCCCTAGCATAAAAGTCCATTTTTCCAATGATCAAAAATGTTCTTCCCTGATCTATAAAAAAAAACTCCAGGAGCCTGAAATATCCAATTTTGCTCTTTATCGAAAAAAAAACTTAAAAACTCCAGCCTAAACAATTTTTTTCCCTTCATTTAGAAAAAAAAAATATATAAATAGCCCAAAGAATTATTTGTTTCTTCTCTTTAATAAAAGATTCGAGCAATCCAAATAATTTGATTTCCCTCAAAAACAAAAAAAAAGCAAAAACCCAAAAAACCTTTTTTTCCAATCCACGAAACATGCTTTTGTCCAGATTGTTCCAAAAAAAAGTAATCAGCCTAAAAAATTCATTTTTGCACCCGGCAATGTCAAACTCGTGGCAAACGTATGAGTGGAGTCTGCGGGCAACTTTTCCCATGTCTGGCATATTCGCCATCACGGAGAGCTGGAATTGTCTCGGGATAATGTGCGTACGCATTAAGAGTCGCGCACGCGGTCCTCGCATTATTCCAAATGTAATTCACGACCAAGAAAAACAAGAACGAAGTGAAATGTGGGCGTACGAAAAGAGAGAGAAAGAGAGAAAAGAGTGGGGATGAAAAACCACAAGCTGGCCAGGCTAAGGGCGGGTCGCTGTCATCCGGAAAAAATACTGAGCGTGAAATTATTATTTTAATTTTTTTCGTCCGGTGAAAAAAGCTGCCGGACAGTCCCGTTTTAAAACTCGGGGCCTTGGATAATTTGCAGCTTTCATCCCTTGCAGCTTCAGCTCCACTGTAGCGATAACAACCCCCTGAAAAAACCACCCCACTGTTTTCCTCTCGTATTTGCGTTGGTTCGTACCTTCCTTGATTTTCCCCAACTTTTTCATCGCTCACCTACCCAGGTTTTGTTACTTCGGAGCAACAACTGACTCTACTCGAGTTTTCGGCTTTTCCGTGTACACCACCAGCTTTACGACACGCATCAGTCTAGAGGGTGTCCGAAAACATAAACCTTCCTTTTTCAATTTTTATTTCAGATATTAACGAAGCTCGGCGAGTCTCCGTTGCTGTGTTGTTTGTTTGGGTTGAAAATAAATGTTTGTTGTTATTTTCCACAAGAAAATATTACATTTCCATTTTTGGAAATTAATCCTTCGAGCGAAAGGCCAAAATCTATTTTTTGCTGTTCGATTTATTTTACGAATTTTACTAAATTCAAAAAAAGTTTACGCTTTCGAAATCTGTGGTTTTTTCCCAACCAAAAAAATTGACAATCATTATTATATCCAGCACTGATTCTAGGGAGAGTAACATTCGTTTGGGTTTTTTTGGGTTACTGGGAATTCTAATAAATTGAAAAAAGTTCACAATCTAAAAAACTGTGGTTTTTTCCAACCAAAAAATGTGTCGATCATTATTAAATCCAGTACTGATTCTAATGAGGTTAACATTCATTTGGGTTTGTTTGGGTTATTGGGAATTCTAATAAATTCAATAAAGTTCACAAGCTCAAAAACTGTGGTTTTTTCCCAACCAAAAAATTTGAAAATCATTATTAAATCCAGCACTGATTCTAATGAGGTTAATATTCGTTTGGGTTTGTTTAGGTTATTCGGAATTGTAATAAATTGAAAAAAGTTCACAATTTCAAAAACTGGGGTTTTTTGCAACCGAAAAATTAGACAGTCATTATTCGATCTAGGACTGATTCTAATGAGGGTAAAATTTGAAGGACACCCTGTATGTTCACGGGGTACACGAAACAGCCCCCCCTCTTTCCGTTTCCGCGGGGGCGCGCATCCTTCGAAACAAAGGGGTCGGGTGGTCTCCGCAAACGTTCCGAATAGCTCGGCTATTTCATCGAGTTAATTCCTTTATAATCCGAGCGAGAAAGTTTCCGCGAACGAAAAGGGAGGGTTGAAAAGCGTGGGGCGTGTACTCCCGCCCGTCTGACAAAATTTATTAACGAAATTAGGGAAATTAGCGGTCACGCGGGCGAGTTTCGCGCGTTATGCGTCGCTGATTTTCTTTTATCGTATTATTCTCCACTCTTTTTTTCAACCCTCGTACTTTCCATATCCGCCCATATCTTTGTTTTTTTTTACCGATTTTCTCTTTTTTTCTTTTCGTTTATTTTGTTCAGTGCTTTTTCGCGGCTTGTTTCGAGCGGAGAGTTCTCCGGCTGCCCGAGAAGTCGACGATTAATGCCTTTTGGTAATTTCACGCAAGGCCAGTTTCGCTCCCATTATAATAAAAAAAAAGGGGTACTCCCCCTTCTTTCCCTTCACCGCCGTCCGGCGGAGAAATTATTTATCTCTTCTCTTGTTTGCAGTCGCATTATTAATGATTGCGAATAAAGTTGACGCTCGGAGGACGATATGTGTTTGCGCACATTTTCATTAATAACTTCGAATCGCGTCGTACCTCGAAAAGCTCTCGAGCCAAGCTACAAGAATATCTAATAAAGCTTAGAGCCTCCGGTGAAAAATTTCGGCTTGACCTTGGTGTGACCTTGGATTTTATATCCAAGGTTAAACTGCCATTGTGAAATTTTTCCTCTTTTAAAACGAAGCAACTTTCGTCTAAAACATTTTTCGCTACGATGCCTACCTTCCGCGATATAAGCTTGAACCACTTCATCTCGACACCCTGTATAGATCAGAAAGAACGGATTCAATCATAGTGTTCTGAAAAGCTCTCAAGCTAAGCTACAAGGATATCCAATAAAAAATAAGAGCTTCCCTCAACTTTTCGACCTTGACCTTCACATGACCTTCGCTTCTACATCCAAGGTCAAAACACCATTGTCAATTTTTCGGCCTTTTGCAACGGACCAACTTTCGTTCGAAAGGTTTTTCGTTACGACGCGTACTTTCCCCGATATTGGCTTGAACCACTTGACCGGGACACCCTGTATATCCCATATGTAAAAGCGAGCACGTGGGACCGGGAAAAAAATCACTATTATCGGAATTCTCCCATTGTGTCGAGGCACTCTCGTTCGACTGACAAACACCCCCACCCCCCCCCCCCCCCCCGGGAAAGTACACGTTGGCTCGTAACCCTTTTCGTGATGCGCAACGTTTCACTGACGCATCATATCGCCGGTCTGGGACCCAAGCCAGACCCTCGCCGGATAGCGTTCCGTAGCTGGCGCTACTTTTATTCCCAATGGGCTCGTGGTTGTTATGCAAAAAGCGCGTACATCAGAATAATGGGCGAAGGGGTAGATCCGTCGATGGTAAGTAGTACTTTTTTTTTCCCTAGCACATTTTAACCCCCGGAGTCCGAGTGGTTCGACCAAACGAGGAACGAAACGGGTAACGAAATACGGCGATTTTTTTTTTCTATCAGCTGCTCATCATTTTTATCAGAGCCCATTTTTGCACAATGCGCGGAGTCTAGACGAAGATTCAATCCACTTTGCTCTTGGGGAAAAAAGGCATTGGGATTGGAAAAAAAGCTGCGCAGGGTTTTTTTTAAGTCTTGGAATTTGGAAAAAAGGACATCGGTCGATTGGAATCTACTTGAAGAAGCCAATCCTTGGGCACTGAAAAAGTTCTTAGCCAAAAGGGGCTGGGAATCCCTTTTGGGAATGCGCCGACTGTTTTTCCTCGTTTGGGTTTGTTTGGGTTCGTTCCAGTTGGTTTGGGTTTGTTCGGGTCGACTCTTTACCCTTGTTTCGCGAAGCAATCAAACCCAAACACCTGAATGCACCGACTATCAGGTTGAGGGATGTTCGACCTTGATTCACCTTGAACCATGGGTGTAGATAATCCAATGACTGGAGAGTACATTCTCCAGTGGACTCGGGCATTCTTGAGCAACCGGAGTACCCGAAGCTGTCTTCAACCACATAGCCACTGATATCAACTGACCACAGAGTCCAACTAGTCCGAGACTGTTGGAGCACATCCGTCATCGGACGCGTGAATAAATGGCGAAAGACCTGGTCGAGGTTCC
Organism: Ophioninae sp. B BG-2022a; assembly: GCA_030522765.1. Classification (NCBI taxonomy): domain Eukaryota; kingdom Metazoa; phylum Arthropoda; class Insecta; order Hymenoptera; family Ichneumonidae; species Ophioninae sp. B BG-2022a. Next base: position 45,056 of record JAPYZJ010000332.1, read on the forward strand.
ATAGCCAAAGGGTTGAAAAAGGGGAAAAGGGCGCAACGGTTTTTGTTGGTAATTGATGATGAGGAGATTGCGGATGGCAGGAGGTGGATATATCGCGAAAGTATATGTGACGCAGAACGAGGGATCTTCCATTGGCTGGGGTATTGGGGTGGTGGGGTTGCGGAATAATGGTGCGGTGATGCAACGTGCCGGAGATGGTCTTAATAGAAGCGAGTCGTCAGTGCCAGAGGCACACATACCGCTAAATCAAAAGCAGCCCCAGAAGCGAACATCCCCTACCCCCTTCCGGTGACTGCCAATGCTTGGGCGCATAGCCACGGGTGGCCTCAGGCCTGACCACCGTTCCGCTGTTTCACGCGGTACGTTTTGGAATTGACTGATACCGGGATCGTAGTCGAGAAATGTGGCAATGTCCAGGCGTTGATCGTTCGCCGAATGTTTGCACTCTGGTGGACGGTATATCGTTCCTATCATCGTATAGACGGTTACTTCGATTGAATCGAATTGGCCTGGAGCTGAACGTATTGCCTACCAGGATTAACCGGTACCCGTTCCCATAATGGCGGTCATTTGAATCGAGCCCTGCCTGTTTGCGTTCGTCATTGAAGAGGACCGATGATCTTAGTTCGAGTCCTCCAGCTGTAGGAACTATGGGGTTTGATCGTCGGCTCTTTGATGAACCACGATTAGGATGAATCATGATTAGGATGAATCACGATTAGGATGATGATGATGATGATGATGATGATGATGATAATGACGGTACTGGTTGACGCTACGTCGAAGCTTGAGGATATACATCCTCGTTGTAGCAATTGCGGTGATCAATCGCGATTGCCTGGTGACCATCTCATTCGAGTAGACAATCGCCGAAACGATGAGCTAGATTTCCGACGATCGGTTGCTAGGTAAGCAAAATTAGTTGCTAGGCTACCAACATTGGTTTCTGGGCTAGAATCTGTTGCTAGGCTACTAGTTTTGGTTGCTAGGTTACTAGTGTTGGTTGCTAGGCTACTGGAATTGGTTGCTAGGCTACTGGAATTGGTTGCTAGGCTACTGGAATTGGTTGCTAGGCTACTAGTATTGGTTGCTAGGCTACTGGAATTGGTTGCCCGGCTACTGGAATTGGTTGCTAGGCTACTAGTATTCGTTGCTGGGCTACTGGAATCGGTTTCTAGGCTATTAGTATCGGTTGCTAGGCTACTAGAATTGGTTGCTAGGCTACTAAAATTGGTTGCTAGGCTCGGTCCGTTGCTAGGCTAACAGACAATTGCTACACTATCAGACTCGGTCCCTAAACTATAAGATTTGATTTCTAGGCTGTCAGACTGACTTGGCAGGCTATCAAAATCTGCAAACGGCTCGACGCAAAAAATAACGCGTTTCCAAAGAGCCATAACCCATAAAATGTCGAAACGTCATCATCGGTCACCAAACTCGACGGATTTCGCTATGAAAAAAAATGACGTCGATTACATTTTCCAGCTCAACGAATGCCAACGACCAATAATCAGAAATATCAATGTACGTTATTCCTGACGTTTGTGGAACCTGACAGCGAATCGTTTTCGTCGCTGCCTCGTTCTATATCGGAGCCATTCAACGTTGAAACAGATTTGCACCGACGTTGAATGGCAACTGCTCGATTGGTTTGATTAAATCGGCTGATCGCGTGCTTCAATGAAAATCCGATTTTTCTCGATCGAGCCACGATTAGGTATCCCCCTCGGAATGGAACCAGTCTTTTGTCGTTTTCCCCAATAACTTGTAACTGGATAATCCCAATTCTCTTGCTCCAGTTTGTGCTCATTTCCTGCTGGATGTCCATCGAAGAAACCTCTTTCCCTTCACCAAACGTCTCACGAAAGAGAAACTATCTCTTTGAAGACCCAGACCTCTGGGTTTGGTGAAGGCTATTCTGATACACTTCCGATCCACGTTTCTGCTCCTTTTCCCTTTTTCACGAATCTTTCGCTGTGAACCTAACTCACTGGCGCAGAAAGCTTCCAGCAGCAACGAAAAGAGGACTTCAAGGAAGATTAAGGGGTTTGCTGCATTCTTCGATCATCGCAAAGCAGAGTGATCCAATACACTTGTTCACTATTGTAGACTCAAGTGATGAACGCCAAAGATGACCAAAATATTGATTAGCAAAAAATGACTTCTTAAGGGGGTAGAGTGGACCAAAAATGTTTGGGTTTGTTTGGGTTTTAGCCATAAGCGATTGACGCCGAGGATAACCAAAATATTAATTAGCGAAACAATGACTTTTTTAAGGGGGTAAAGTAGACAAAAAAAATGTTTTTAATCGACAAAAAAAAATACTGAAATCACAATAGAAAATTAGAATGACATAACTGAAATGATTTATTGTAATTTTGATTGATTGTTTCGCTATTTTTTCACTTTCGAAATAATTCGATCCCGTTAAATTTCGGAGTAAATAACAAAAAGAAAAAAAAATACCCCTCAAAGCTTTTCCATTATTTTCGGTCTCGTCCAGTGGGGAAGCTCCTCGTACGAAAAGACGAAAGAACGGGTCCATCGTGAACGTGTTTGCTTGGCGTCTCGCGATAACAATTGTTTTCTTGTTCCCTCCTCCCTCGCATTTCCCATCCCTTGCCAATCGAACGGACTTTTCTTGGCCGACCTATTTAATTGTTTAAAAGCTTGGGCAAATGTTGAGAATGGACGTGGAAATGAGAATAGGGGTGTTCGAACGAAAACCTCCTCCACTGTTCCTCAGGATCGAGAGACCGAGATAGACGTTGATTGATTGGTTTTCGTATCCCTCAGTTGTACCTAGAGGTAATATGATAAATAATGTACTAAAAGAGAGAAAGAACGAAACAACGATATTAATTAATTAACGAATTGTTATTATTATAAAATAAAATAAAATAAAAATCGATCATAGATTTAATGATAATAATGATTGAACAATATATTGAAAAGATGGAAGAGCTTAAAAGAAAAATTGAGAAATTATAGTAATAAATAGAATATTATAACCGTTAATTAAATATGTACGTATATTTAATTTAACAAATAATTATCATAACATTATATTAATTTAAAAAAATGTATTAGCTTAATTTTAAATTTATTTTAGCTTAAAAGAAAAATAGAAAAATTGGGAAACAATAATAATAAATATAATATAAGTAATAGAATAGAATAATTCTATTTATACTTATTGTTTCTCAATTTTTAAATTTTTATTTTACGCGAAAAATAAGCTAAAAACGAGTTAAATGTTTTTTCAATTAATTCAATTTTTAATACCTATTTGTTAAACGATCATTACCGTTGTTTCTTCCTCGCTGTCTTTCTCTATTGTTTATTCTCTATCTTTACGATATATAATACATAAAATAAATAAATATATATATGTAAAACGAAATTTGAAAAAATTTAGAACGTTATAATGAAAATAGTGATAAATCGAGAAAATAAGGAGAAAATCATACCTTTGATTGTTACTAGAAGTTCAAGTCCAGGTCAAACAAGAGAGAGAACGATTTCTATGAAAGAGAGAAAAAGAGTGAGAGAAAGAGAGGAAAGCAGAAAAGAGGGAGGAAAAGGGGAGAGACGTATAAAACTGTACGAAGGTTACTCAAGAGCGTGACATCTTCCTCGTCTATGCGAGTCAATATTGAATTATGAATTTATCAACTTTCCCTTACCGATCGTCTTTATCCTGGAGCGACGAGGAAAGATCCGATAAAGTGCGAAGGAAAGTGCAAAACGTTTCACCCCCACCCTCCCCTGAGATATCTTACCATTATCGTTCGTAGATACGGAGGCGTCGCTGCTAATTTGAACCGCGAGATAAATGTGAATCTCGTCAATTATTCATCCCCATTTATCCGGCCACTTTCGTCATTTCCATACCGATGAATCTCAATATCTATATACTTCTCGCTTATTCGAGAAACTCCATTTTTTCATTCAATTCCAACTTCGAAAAAACTGCGCTGAATTTATTTGAATTTTTTTTTGGGTTATGTATTTTATGTAGAATTTAAGTTTGGTTTTCATGGCAGTAAAATTAACAAAATTACAAGATTACGAGAATAAAATGTGAGTTTGTTTGGGACCCAAACAATTTAGGTTAGTTTAGGACCCAAACAAATAATTTGAGTTTGTTTGCGACCCAAACAAATAATTTGAGTTTGTTTGCGACTCAAACAAATAATTTGAGTTTGTTTGCGACCCAAACAAATAATTTGAGTTTGTTTGCGACCCAAACAAATAATTTGAGTTTGTTTGCGACCCAAACAAATAATTTGAGTTTGTTTGCGACCCAGACAATTTACGTTAGTTTAGGACCCAAACAAACAATTTGAGTTTTTTGGGACCCGAACAAACAATTTGAGTTTTTTCGACCCAAACAAACAATTTGAGTTTCTTGGGACCCAAACAATTGAAGTTTTTTGGGACCCAAACAAACAATTTGAGTTTTTTGGGACCCAAACAAACAATTTGAGTTTTTTGGGACCCAAACAAACAATTTGAGTTTTTTGGGAAAACAATTTGAGTTTTTTGGGACCGAAACAAACAATTTGAGTTTTTTGGGACCCAAACAAACAATTTGAGTTTTTTGGGACCCAAACAACTTAAGTTTTTTGGGACCCAAACGAACAATTTGAGTTTTTTTGGACCCAAACAAACAATTTAAGTTTTTTGGGGCCCAAACAATTTGAGTTTTTTTGGGACCCAAACAATTTGAGTTTGCTTGTAACCCAAACAATTTGTGTTTATTCAGTATTCCCATAACCCAAAACCAATCCCAACAATCCAAGACCCTGATAGAACACTGCTTGAGTTTCATACAAACCCAAACAAGTCAATCCATAGCTAAGCAATTCCAAACTCCACCCATCTCATCAAAAATGTTTCCTGACGCCGTCACTTCGACGTTTCCACCAAAAGCTGTCACCCAATACACTTTGATCCTCAATACCTCATTAGGCAACAAAAACACCGACGATTTAAGGGACTAACCATGATCCGTTAATTTTCAATATATACCCAGCCTAAGAGCTTAAGACTGATAACAATGAGCCAAACGATCATCGGACTCGAGCAAGACTGCGACAAGTCACCAAATTTACGCTTTGCTGTTTTCTCTCCTGGAATGGTCAAAAATAAAAAGACAAAAAAAAAAAATAATAAAAGAGAGAAACGGACGAGCACAATGTGGATTCGTTTCCGGCCACTGAGAGTTCATCAAGGGACCAAACAATGGCGATTCGTGGGCAATATGACGAAGCATTGAACCTGTCTAACCGAAAACAATGGACGACCCGACGGCCTTCAACGTTTGAGGTTGAACTAAGCGAATTATTCTTTCAACGTTGCCCTTTCGGTGTCTATGTGTGAAAGCAAAATACCCGGAAACGCACAATGGACCAACCGTAGTTATTAAAATAATATAATTACTTCGCGTTTCTCATGGCCGCTTCGTCGTATTGTGCCCTTCAACGATATTGTCCTACACGAGCCTTTTATGCTTTTTTCCAAACCCACTCCCTCCCTCCCACCGCCACGGTCATCTTTTTTCTCATTTTTAATTTTGTTTTTTTTTTTTTTTTTTTCAATCCACATT